>LOND01001236.1:16666-37528 GCA_014220965.1 Paragonimus kellicotti | reverse complement strand
CTATCAGCGGACGTCAGTAGATCATAGCAGTCGGAACAAGTTTGGGCGTTGAGATTTGATGCGGACATGACAGACACATGTTGACGTTCTCAAATTGCCCTCGCATAGTCCTGATACGTTTGTGTGATGTATCATCTTCAATTATCTGTCCCAACAGTTCTAGTGTCAACTACGTGGTGTAGACGACTACAGTAGAGCAAATCCCTAGGGTATTGTCAAACTGATATGAAGTCACGCAATAGTGATATTGAACTACCTTAAAGTAGAAAAGGTAAAGTTTGGAGGGTTGCAATAAATGTCGTAAATGTTCGTAAATTTGTAATCTGGCAAATTCGATCCTTGACACAACCAGGCAAGTATTTCAATTTTGTGTACCTCTGTTCTACTGATCGTTGTTGTCATTCCAAATCACCTCGTTTTGTTCCATTCATTCTTTTCTTGTTGGAGCGTGATCCTACACTCTTCAATGATCGACCGTATCAATATTCGTGCTTCCCTTCTTGTGTAGATTACCTTGTGTACTTTGAACAGTCCATTTTTCTTGATACAGCTTTTACCTTCTGCACAAATGCACTGTCACTGTGACAACCGTTTTAGTTACCTTCATACTGAATGTTTTTTACTAGCGAGGTCTCCTTTCTAGGTGGAGATAGTGATATAATTTATAACGAAAATTATGGATACATTGCCACGTGAATTCTCCTGACCAGTTAACATATGTGGCGATCAGGTTGCCTTTCCGTACGTTTTGATGCTGTATTAAACTAAGTACAAACGCCTTTTGCGTTTTCTTTTTACGTCTTTTTCATAGATACTCAGACCTGCCACCAATTTGGCATCCCTGGATATTTGGAAATTCTATTTACATGAAGATCTTGCCACCGGGCCGGTGTATGATCTAGATCACTTCTCGCCCAGCTATCGTAAACAAACAAACCGACCGTATGAACCTATTCTTCGCCAGGGCTTCAACAACACACATGTGGTAAGTAGCATATATGGCGGACTGTGTCTGATCCACTCGCCCTCCAGTGTCTACACTTTAGCACCGTCGTCTCTCTAAATTCAATTCAAGGATCCTTGTGGGTCGTCGTATTTCCGACTTTCCTAGCGTAGCTTTTCTACCCATTTCCTCTTAGTAGAGCGCACCTGACGACCTTCGTCCATTGATTTTCGGTATATTCATGCGTAACTTGCCGGTCTTCAAACTTACATTGGGGTCTTCATCATTTCAGGAACAAGTGTATGCAGTGCTAGGTCTACGCGAAGGTGAAGAGGCGATTGGCTGGCAAGCTGCTTGGGAACAAGCTCAGTTGGAGCTCACAAACTATACTCAGATAAAGGCTGTCCGAAAACGCGTTCTACGCCGCAATCAGCCAAAACACACAATTGGTGCCGGTATCTCACCGAGAACTTCAAAATCTCATGAAATATCCAATGCAGATAGGCTGACTATCACTGTGGACTATCGAGATGGAAGTGAACCGGCTTCGTCCTCCATCAACCCCGCGAAGACTGTCACTCCACGACGCGCGATATCAGGTCCCTTGATTGATTCCGATGCATCGAAAGAATTTTCAGATCAAACGTGCAATCACACCACCGTAACTCCGAAAGGAAATGCATCCATTCAACTGGATGAAAGCAAAGACATGATCTCGGAATGTTCTGATGCTGATCTTTCGGTTAGAGGCAAGGTTAGTCAAGTAATTAATATCAAGTTGGCCAACGGCGAACAAGTGATCAGACCAGAGTCTGATGGAAAAACACGTAGAATCCTTCGACCATTCAGTGATTCGTCTGGAAGATCGATCGATCCCCAGCGTGTTACAATCAATACACTTGTCTTTGAACCGTACTCAGAGGATGAAGCTTTTCACGAAGAAAATGGCATGTACATCGACAACGAGGATGAATTGAGCAGCGAATACGACTCCTCTGACGACTGCCTGGCCGCTCGCTCCGCCGCTCTGACCTACCACCGAGTTGCCACGCTCCAACGTCTGAACAATCGGACTATACGTGATGTCTCTTCGGATGTTTTGTCTCAACCCAGCGCGGAGACTGGTCTTAGTTCCGGATTTGGCTATGAAACCGATAGTCTGGCTAGTGGATCAGTGTATAGCAGTTCTGCGGCAATGCCTGCTTTCGTCCCCGTCCATGCCACTCCGACCGAGGTGACGGCATCTAATCTCATGTTTGCCACGGTACGTTTTCCGTCGGTTCCATTTCGTGTCAAACAGATAGTCAAAATAGTGTGCGAAGTTTCACACAGATAACTGTCTGATCAAGATGTATAGTTGACTGACAATCTGATCAGGTCGGTGAAAAAACACTGACCGTAACGAGCCATATTTGCTGGCAGGGCATACAGATGTTGAAATAATTCTGCCGATTGTGAAAACTAATCAATTATTTTGATTCCGTTTAGATTTTTCGTGTCTTGTTGCATCTTTACATGAAAGCTCAGATTAACGATCCTCGCGGGTTTCGCTGAATCACATATGGCTAAAATGTTGTGTTCCTGGTCTGAATTCTTCAGTATAACCATGATCGTTCTGGTTCGCGACATCTTGCTCTCTAGCTGAACATTTATTCATTAGTTTACTTTTGTTTCCTTCCTATGCCATTCTTCCTTGAAAACGTTTGTTCATTATATATTACACTGCGAAATGTTAGATGCGAAATTCTCACTTTGTACCACTCTTTGTCGTTGCCAGCCTCACCAATTCACTGCGACAAATCTGAGCATGTCCAACGCGCGTTGCCAATATTGCAAAAACTTTCTGCTCTCTCTGGGAACTGGTCGTGCAGCTGCTCGATGCACCAATTGCACCTACTTGTGTCACGAGAAGTGCGCTCCGTTTGTGCCTAAAAACTGTCGTACGCTGCCTCGAGTTGCCGTAACTTCTGACGCGAACCGTAACGTGGACGGTGTGACCTACGATTCGAGTCGATTACAACTTTCAGAAGTGACCGAAGAAGAACATAGCTTAGGCCTGCAACCAGATCGCGCACGTCTAGGCGGTATTATGAGTCCCAAGCCCCCATGGCGCAATAGTCGTGACGTGTCTTCTCGCAGTTCGGCAGTGCAAATGTAAGCGGTTGTACCGTCTAAAATGAAACAGCTTGGTGAATATGTGTACTTGCAATAGATCACTAATTTAACTTACAATACGTTTACATCCGTCACCTTCGTCTGAAGGTCGTGCTTTCAGGACTAATTCGATTCCATACGATCAAGATAGTGGGATTTAAGCAAGTATGAATGTGTAGGTTCATGATAAGCACTCGTTTTACAATCCTGATGTTCGTGATTTGCTTCTCAGCCAGCAGAGTTGAACCATTTTGGCAGGACCGAAGCCCATGTCTAGTACCGCGTACTGT
Source organism: Paragonimus kellicotti (assembly GCA_014220965.1). Classification (NCBI taxonomy): domain Eukaryota; kingdom Metazoa; phylum Platyhelminthes; class Trematoda; order Plagiorchiida; family Troglotrematidae; genus Paragonimus; species Paragonimus kellicotti. The sequence continues at coordinate 34,141 of LOND01001236.1, read as the reverse complement.
AGTGGGCTAATGGGAATATTAATCTGTTTCTGTAGGTAAAATCACATGAAGGTGATACTCGAGACCTAGCCTGGAACTCAGTTATCTTTGCTTCGACTTATGCGTATACGAATTGGCTACGCGTCACTCAGCGTCCGAATAATTACGTCGCAGTTCAGTTGAATCTAAGCGTTTTATCACTTGCAAAGCCAACTGTTCCCGTCCGGTAAAAGAGATTCAAAAAGTCGCATTTGGCGGTCCGTTTTTGATTTGTCTTCATAGACATTGGCGTCGTTCTAATGTATTTACCCAACGGCATAGCTGTATCCCTATGCAGCAGTAGGTCGCTGTTTGCCCATTGCTGCATTGACTTTGTAAAGCCATTTGAGAAGATTGAGGTAAGTTTCAGAACATTTTTGTCCATTCTTATTGCTGAGTTACCAATAAAACACAGTTAAGCAGTCACTCATAATTCTTTTTTGCCTATTCTGCTGCTACAAACTTTCCAGTTATGTTCTATCTGACTAGGCTAGCAATCAGCCTATGTAAAGCTAGCATCCCTAAGCATCGATCTGCCACATTTATCCTGCTGTCTTGCAGTAGTTCTCGAGGGCCCTCTTTAAACCGGTAAGTCTGTCACGCTCAATTGGTGGTCGCATTTTATTTGTCGGCTAATTTCTGTGGGTTCCATTTGACACTTGTTCCACTGTGTTCACCCGACAGCGAACTAGTGAATGCATGCAAGCGGAAAAGTTACATCTGTTGCCATTTTGTTGCTGTTCTCGATTGCACCATCATTGTTATTTATCACCATATCACGTGAGTACGGCACGTCTCTAGCACTTACGCTTCTCAACCTGTCAGTACGCTGTTTGCCTTTTACATCAACTGCTGAATGGATTATGTGTCAACTGGATGTGTCGGTACAGTAAATGTTGTGGTCTTGTTGAACACAACTTGTTCTAATGTCTTGCACATGTTTCCATTGAACAGAATGCTAGTTTAGCTATATTGTTCGTGTACGCATACAACGCATTGTTTAATACAACAGTAGGCATTGTAACACACAGCATGGAACGAACAGGCAGATCATTAACTCATTGCAAATTAACAAAATAAGGAATTTCTCACGCAGTCATCCGTCATTACAACACCTGGCAACATCTCCAACCGTGCGTGTGAATTTTTGAGTTCCCACCCTAGTGATTGTACATATTATTGCCGGATTACCACTTTTCTATATCCGATTTACCTCGAGCGTCAAAAGTAAGCCTGTACGATTCAAACAGGGCGGTCGCGTGAAGAAAGTATATTTGAGTCTATATTAGGTTCACAATGATTCCGATTGCTATCCTTAAAGATTCACTACCTGACAATGTTGCTCAAACGGTGATTTCAGAATACACGGGCAGTCTTAGGCAAGCTGCGTTTATCAAAGATGGATAATCTCGGAACTTTTAACGTCACAACGAGACTGGACCTTGACGTGGTGTGACGGCTTGCGCATCTCGATGACCTATTGGGCTAAACTGGACGGTGTGATCACCACACCGATAGAGTCACTCATACCAGGCAGGCCAATGGGTAGAGGTCTGACAAACCAGTCTCCTGGTCCTCCAGGTTGGGGGTTGGAAGAAGGTTGGCATCTTTTTCCGGAAAAAGTACCAGTTCTGGTACATTGCCACCCAACCGCTGCCTTGCGGTACAGGCTTTTGAGCCAAAGGCTTTGGTTGAGAACCCTAATCGTTCTCCTGTCTAGGTCTGGGCGTCCTGGCAGTATCTCAGCCCACACACAACCATGAATATTCACAACAACAATAAATCCATACTGCATCGGCCGTCTCGCAGTATAAACCGGGTCGCCCTATCTGCTGCATACAGCAGGGTGGATAGGCGAAATCATGCTACTGCTGACCCCTCCCCCACTGTCCTATCAAATTTAGCTCTCAGGCCCCTCCCGACCTCCATTTCTGATAATTACTCTACAGGTCCCACAACAGATGTAGCTAACTGTGGTAACACTGAGCCGGTAAGTTCCGTCTCTTGCCTTTCAGCTTCAGGCCTCCCTCGTCCCTTGCTTAGACCTAGAATGCGAATTAATATAGGTGCCTTCAACGTTCGCACGCTAAAACAGGTCAGCAAGCGGCTCTCGCACGAACGCTAGACTCGTTGCACGTTGATGTCTGCTGTATCTCGGAGACTAGAATCCATGACAGTAGTCAACGTATGGAACTAACAGCACCCGCATTGTCTACCCGATACTGGTTATACACTTCGGGTGACTCCACAGCCGCTGTTACAGGTCAGGCTGGGGTAGGTATAGTTCTCAGCACGACGGCCGCAGCCGCATTAGTAGATTGGATTCCTGTTAACAGTAGACTTTGTGCCGTCCGCTTGGCAGGTTCTGTTAAAACCAGCTCTAGACGCAAAACTCAGAAATTTATTCATTGTGTCTGCTTATGCTCCTACTGACTGTAGTGAAATCGGGCGTCAAGGACGCATTTTACTCGGATCCTGGGATCACCATTCTCCTCTTCGATCGACACGGGCTTCTGACATAGTCGTTTTGGCCGGAGATATGAATGCCCAGGTCGGTCGCCTTGGTGAAGCCGAATCTCGTTTAGGTGGTAGGTTTGGGATAGCATCACATCGATCAGATAATGGTGGGCGATTGTTGCAGCTGTGCGCTGAGCATAATCTATTTTTAGCCAGTACTGGTTTTAGGCATCGTGCACGTCAATGCTATACTTGGCGCCCGCCTTCTCCGAATCAGGCCTGGTCTCAGATAGACCACATAGCCGTTAGTTATAGGTGGCGGGGTTCCATTCAAGACTGTCGTTCTTATTGGAGCACATGCTTGGATTCAGATCATGCGTTGGTACGTTGCCGTTTTGTTCTTACTTTTGCTGGGCAACGACCCCACCGACAGCAACGATTAGCTGTTGAGAAACTGGCTTTACCATCGGTAAGGCATAATTACCAAACCAGCTTAGAAAGCTGCCTCGTGGTACTCACTCCGAAGACCCTAATAGCTGCTGGACTCAAATCTCACAGGCCATTCAGAAAGCAGGTACTGTAGCATGCGGTAAAGGGTACATGGGGTAAACAAACATTGGATTTCAGAGAAATCCCTGGAGTTGTTAGAAGCCAGACGGAAGGTTCCTCCTGGTAGTTCACATAACAAGTCTAGAAGAGATATCCGTAGGAAACTGAAACGTAGTCTAAAGGCTGATCGTGAGGCTTGGTTAGTGGAAAAAGTTAAGGAAATGGAAACCGCATTTGCCTCAGGGAACATCGGTAAACTGTTTAAGCTGATCCGCGCCACCGGTCCCAGGCGACCGTCGGTCAGTGAAGCTATCAGCGAGGTAGATGGTACACTAATCTGTAATAAGTCCAGAAGGTTAGAGCGTTGGGCAGAACACTGAGGGTCAATTTAGTTGGCCTGCTGCTTCTATTGCGTTGCCACCACAAACTTGTGATGTAGCACCCTGGTCGGTAGATTTGGAACCACCCACTGAGACTGAGGTTCGCAATTGCCTTTCGGCTCTTAATCGTAATAAGGCTGCTGGCCCAGATGATCTCGTGCCGGCACTCCAAAGAAGGTGGAGAGGCGTTAGTAGTGGTTTTGACTCAGTTGTTTTAACTTGTGTGGACGGTGGAGATCATCCCTTCGTGCTGGGGTCACTCGATAATAAGTCCCATATTTAAGAAAGGAGCCCGGGGCTCTTGCGAAAACCATAGAGGGATTAGTTTGACCCGTCATTTCAAGGGTTCTAGCATCAATTATACTTCGTCGACTCACTGCAGTTCGGGAAGTAAACATTAGGGAAGAACAGGCAGGGTTTCGCCCTGGGCGGGGTTGTATAGATCACATTTTACCTTCGTCAAATTCTGGAGCAGCGTCATGTGTACCGCCGGCCAACAATCGCCGTATTCCTCGACTATAAAGGTGCGTTTGATTCGGTGGACCGATCTACACTTTTAGAGTCGCTTAAACGTAGGGGTGTACCGACTAAGTATGTGAACATACTGTCGGCGCTTTATTCCCATACTTCAGCTCAGGTTAGGGTTTACGGTGAACTGTCTGACAGTTTCAGCACCAGGAGCGGCGTACGTCAAGGCTGTCCCCTTTCACCATTTTTGTTCAATTTCGTCATAGACGAAATAATGGAGGACTGTCTGCGGCACTCAAATGATGCCGGCGTGGACCTCCTACCTGGTGAAAGACTGACTGATCTTGATTATGCTGACGATAAGGTGTTTGACAACTTTCAAGCGGCACAAACAACACTGGACGCTATTTCGCGTTCTGCTAAGTACTTCGGAATGCGCTTTGCAGCCTCAAAATGCAAAGTGCTTCTGCAAGATTGTTGTGATCACGTAGATTTAATGTTAGATAATGAAGTCATGGAGATTGTTGACCGGTTTGTATACCTGGGAAGCTGCATCAGCGGTGGCGTCGGAGGTAGGGAATGAAATAGAAGCGCGTATTTCCAAGGCTAGGGCGGTGTTCGCTAATCTGAGACACCTATGGCGACAGAGAGGTATTTCTCTGAAGCTTAAGGGTCGCGTATATCAAACAACAGTGAGGGCTGTATTACTTTACGGCAACGAAACGTGGCCGCTCAGAGTAGAGGACGTGAACCGTCTTCAGGTATTTGACCAGCGATGTCTGCGTTCGATCGTTCATATCGGGTGGCACCAGCGAGTGAGCAACGAGGAGGTTAGGAAGCGGGTGTTTGGCACTGATTGTCAAACGAGTTCTTTTGTTCAGTCGCTACATTTGCACAGACTTAGATGGTTAGGTCATGTACTAAGGATGCCAGCTAGTCGTTTGCCACACCGAGCACTGTTTGCCGACGCTGCGGCCGACTGGCGCAAGGTGCGAGGTGGACAGATGATGACCTGGTAGACAAATGAAATCGTTCACGAAGGGGTTGGTCACTGTAGGTCGGGTTCGTCTCCCGGGCTGGGGCCCTCGCGACTCACAGTCGGTGGCTTGAGACGTTAGGTGAGATGGCGGCTAATCGAGCTCAGTGGCGTGAATGTTGTCGTTGTTTGCCGAGTTGTCTGTGAAGTGAGTGCACTTAATGATGCGGGGCAGTGAAAGCCGTAAGGAAGCTGTCTTGCTGATGACGCCTTACTTTCACTTACAGCTCGGTTGTTTGTTTGCAAGGTGTAGGCGCCTTGATGTTGTATGTTTGAATATAGACGTAGCTATTTTTAGTAGTTAGGTCCACTTCCCCTCCCCTCCTCTGTTTTCTTCTTCCTATATAAGTTTTTTCCTTTGTTCTTCTTCGTGGTTGTGTGGCAGTCAAGCATCAGTGTGAACCACTGATGTATTGCTGTCTATGATGATGATGATGATGATGATGATGAACGATTAAATTCGCCAGGCTTCATAGCATAGTGGACGTAAACTGTGCCTGCTCTTCTTCAGGCGCTGTTCATCTGATTTACGCTATTGGTTTGTACCGTCAACTATTCACCCAGAATCCTTATGAATCGGTGTTCTTCCCGAATGAATCCATTTGTGCTGCGGTTTTCATCTGGTATTCCATTTTTTCATCCGCATGACACGTGATGCATAGACTTGGTTTTTTGTTGTCCCTTAGCCAAGACAAACGAATTGGCGCCGGAGACCGTACGGTGCAATTACCGCAAGTGCAGCCTGAACAACCACTTCCTCCGGAAATCCGATCAGATGGCTCTCCACCCAGTCATCTGGTGAATGCTTCCTACTACGGTGTGTTACACAAAATGGGGCATCGCAAGCTGCTCCAACAATGGAAACAACGTTTTTTTGTGTTGGACACGAATCGTCACCAATTACGCTATTACGACACTGAATTGGACGAGGTGCCACGCGGCCGGATCGATTTGCAGGAAGTGCGTGCCGTACGTTTGGTGAGGAACTTTGCTCCACATCAGCGTCGTGTAGCCGACTGCAGTGTGTTTGAGGTGAGATTTATGTGGACTCTCCTATGATTTTAATCGCTTTATCCTGCTACTACGCACGTGCTCGGCAAGTTGGGACCAGGTTTTCTATATTTTGACAGGTATTCTCGGAATGAATAAGATTTGCATCGGCTTCTCAATGCACGGACGTTTGTCGTTGATATTAACGGGGGTAGCAGCTGATCAGTTTCCATTGTTTGACTGAGACTGAAGTGAAGGCAAATACCGGTGAGGGGTTACGCAATTCACAAGGAGGATTGTTACTCCTATCCGCAACCAAGCTGCCTGTTCGCAAGAAATAGGCACCTTGATAATGGTTATTTGAATTTAAACGTAAAGGCTTCATGAGCTTAGTTCCATTCTTTCTGTTAATTCTAAAGCATGGCCCTTCTGTTCCTCCTGACAGTTAAGTGTGCGTATCAGTCACTCGTTTTTCGGTTGCTATCAACGCTTGCAATCACAGATTTGCTCCCCCTCTCCATCGGATCAATATGAACACTATTAAGACTCAGCAGCCTTAGGCAGGTGTAAGACCGGTCTGGGAGAGTTTTCGAAAAATAGCCTAGATAAATGAAACTACTGTCGACCTTTTAGCTTCTCTCATTGGCTTGATGTGCTTAATAATGTACTTTTGTGTAATATGTCGCAGTTCCAGACTAGTTATTTTATGATTAACACCTTTCTTCCTATCAGCTCGAAACGAATGCCAGAACTTATCGATTTGCAGCCGACTCGGTCACACAGGCAAACGAATGGATAGAACGTATTCAAAACACCATTCAATAGACCAATCAGATGGTGGTGTCCAACGCATAATACGTCCCCTGCACACCCATTGTTGTGCTCTCATTTAAACGGCGTCTATCAGCCGCCCTTGTTGACCCGTGTTCTGGCAGGAACTAGCATTCATATGAACCGCGACCCACGCCCGCGAAGCTGTAAAATACCATCCCGTTCCCCCACCCACTCCTGTGTATAAACTATTCATCCCCTTTCAATCTGATTCAGATTTGTTTGCCGCTTGCTTTCATTCGAAAATCAGTGACTTCTTCCACCACCTTATCTGTGCACCGTGCATTCTTCTTCGTTGTTCTCTGTTGCTGCTTTCATGCAGACACACAAGCTATGCTGTGGAATCTATTGGCAGTGTTGATGACCCATTGTCACCTATTCCTAGAGACTTCTCAAGAGAATCATGTTTTATTCAGCAATTTTCAACTATTCTCTGCAGTGTTCAACGTTATTCCGTCTGCCTCATCCTTATTAACCATGACTTGCAATCTCTTTTCTCTCAACCGTACTTGTAAAAAAATCATCTTTGCTTTCTTTGCGTTCACAATGCGCATGTTCTGAAGTCTGGTTCTCTATTGATAAGACAAAAAAGTACAGTACTGTGTTGCTCTACCATAATCCCATGAAAGGTTGGCTACCGTTTCTTGTACGCGAACGTTCCTGTGTATGGTGTCCGTTTTTCTCTGGCTGTCCTTGAGCGAGATCCAAGAAGTGCATTAAACGAACCGGATCGACGTGTTATTCAGATTTAGAAACGGAGAATGGAACCCACTTGGTATAACTATTGAGATAAGTTTGCTCGAGGCGATTGGTTTCATGCTATCGAACGCACTCACTGAGGTTAAGACTCTGGAAGCGGCTCTTGTGTGGAAAACGCAAAATACGTGGGCTTACCTCATGAGTAAGCTGGCAAAACGGTAACAATCACAGCGGGCAAGTGAATATTCAGGAACAAGCTCGCATCTTTAGTGATACTATAGTACGGCGCACGCTGCTCCATCCAAAAATGAGTCATCCTTAACGTGAACTCCCGTAAAGCAGGCAACTCGAACAATCGGAAACGCAGACGATTCCACCTCATGGATCAGATACATGCGTATTTTTCTTCGAAGTGACATTCAAGGTTTGGACGGCTCAAGTTGATCTAGTGCACACCATTGCCGAATTTCAGTGTTGGTATGTTTTGTACCTAGCGTGGTGGACTACCACGCCGAAAGTGCGAGTATTCCAAAACTTGGCGGAATACCTCAAAGCCCACAGCGAGCGGATCGGGGACAACGTGGGCGACCGGATGAGTCATCGCTCGACTGGATCGGACCAACGGGCGAGGCATGGCAGGCAAAATAGGATGGACGACCAGATCGGGGCGCGCGATTATTCCAACACTCGGAGGAATATCTCGACACGGTCGCGGAATACAGTCAAAGCCCACAGTGGATAGATGGCGGACAACACGAGCGACCGGACGAGCTATCGCTCAACAAGATCGGACTAACGGACGAGTGGCAGGCGGAACCCCCCCCCCCCCCGATAGAAGGCGCCGATCACACACATAAACCGGGCAGAAGTGCACACGACGTGTGAGCGGAAACCGGGCGTGTTGTGGACTGGAATTCTGACTCATAAACGCGAGCGTAGCATAGTAACTATCGTGTTGGACAGTAAAGATTGTGCTTCATTGGACGTATTGTCGCTACACTAGGAACTCACTTCCAGACAAATGGCCTACTGGCGTCAGTAAAGTTTATCAATCAAATGACTTTCCCCCCCCCACTGTGTGAAGATAACTGAATTAAAACTCTAAAGTACAGAATCATGAGAGTCCGGACTATAAAAACCGACTCGATCAGCTAGCCTATTTGTTATCAGATTGGAAGCCATTGTAGTTCTTCATACGGAATGGTCGCTTTTGTAGGCTCAGCTGCAACTGCTATATTTTTTTACCGTTACCAACTGTGGTACATTTCCTTTAATGTGCCCTATTTCATCAGGATAACGTTGTGATTGTCTGTAAAATCTACACTTTTGGAAGTGATAGCCTGTTCAACTGCAGCCGGCTGATCGCGAAATTTAATTCATAATCGACGGATCCATGGGACAGAAGGGTGGTAACTTGCAGAAAAACGAGTAAGCGTGATATTTGCAACTTATAGTCGTGCAATCCAATTAGGATTCACCAGGTTACCAACTAGTTATTCCACAGCTAACATCCTATATACTATTTAGATTGTTTATACCACCGTGATCGTTCTGTGTGGATTTGAAACTACCGTGACACGCCGCATTATTGATCTATTAGGGTGCTGACATCGCCTTGTTTGTCAGACCTCTCCCAGCTTTTCATCGGGTTTACAGACAACTAACTAAGTGAATACCTCAAACCCGCCCACACAGCTTCGACCCTGTTCAACTTGTTGTTTGTATAGCACCGCATAAATGGGAAGGTTGGACAATCAGCTGTTATAATTATTGGTTCCATGACATCAATCGTTTTAGTTTGGTAGTCAGCCATTCGAACCAACGAGCACATTGTGGCAGATTGACCATACGACTAGTGATAAGGTTATTTAAGTCTGCGATCACATCTTGGCTGTTGTCACGCCAGCCCACTCGCCGTGTTGAGTGGAGAAGCGCAGATACCACAGCCGATGATACAATTATCATTTCAGTGTGCACGTGTTTTCGTTTAACTTAAATGGTCTGTTTTGAAATGCACCTGCACGATTTTTTCCTGGATTGAGATCCACACATCTGAATTGATCAAGACCGATCCCATCCATTCCGTCGGTCGGTCACAGTCTGTTCGAGGTTTCGCTAACCCATTATCGATTCCCTCTCCATGTGACCTTAATTTGCCACTGCTTTCCGTTTCCCACATCCTTTCTGTGCTCTCCGGTCAAGATTGGCCAGTAACTAACCGTTCCCACCGCCGCAACTCGTATGTGAGAAAGCCCACTTTGTGTATAGCACATTGCGTAAGGAATCGTGTAGATTCCATTAACCGGTCAGTAGCTAAGTTTGAAAGTGGCCACAACAAACCGATGAAACCCTTAACACGAAACCAGGAATAAGTTGTAAAAGGACGTAGCACTGAGACGGCCCTGACTACATCGCAATGAAGGCACATCATCACAGACAGCGACAAATCAGTGGTTCGGGTTGATGCTTAACTGCTAAACAGCCATGAAGAGAAAAACGAGCCCTGGTCAGTAAAAAAGAAGGGGGAAAAGAGGGAACCTAACTACTAAAACCAGTTATGTCCATATTCAAACATCCTATATTAAACGTAATATATCTGTTATTGCGACCTGTACATTAGCTGCAATCCAGTGAGTCTAAGATTAAGGCTGCCATTCGCTTGGCAATCTTCCGCACAGCATGCATCGCAGTGCTCAATGGAAAAAGTCAGGCTGGATGCTGATGAGCGTGACTAAGAGACCAATACATATATACCTCTTCTTTAAACTGGGACTCCTTTTCGTGTCATGATGGTGTAACGATTAAGCCCACACTCTGTTCATGATGCAGGCGATTATGATAAGGGTGCTCACGTCGAGTAGATGTAAATATCTGTGCAGTCGTGCTGATTTCTGACGTCACTTGGCGATCCTCGTCGTCCTAGACTCAGACTGGACATATAGCCACAGGTCATATTTACCTCAAAGATCATGAACTAATATGGATCACACTTGCGTGCGTCAGGTTCGTCCTGCTTAGCGCTGGGATACCAATTTGTCGGTTGTTTGCTGTTTACAATGATGTCAGAGGAAAATCAATGCACTCAAATAAACCGAGGCAAGTATTGTTGCTCTAGCCACTTCGCCAGGCGACTGTACAGGCTTATATTCGACGCGCAATGCAAGATTGACACTACACCGTAGCGCACCACTGTTAGTCCGGCCGTCAACCGCTGGGTGTGTGCGAACATTTGAACTCCCCGACGCCTTCCGGAAAAAATCAAAAAAAAAAATCAAAGACAAAATATTTATTTTTTTTTCTTTTCTTTTCTTTATTTCTTCTCCTTATCTTCTTTAGTGTACTTTTTTTTTTTTGGTATATGTTCTTTTTTTTTCTTGTTTGTTTTGATTTTTTTTCTATTGTCCTTCTCTATCCGCCACCCCCTTTCCTACTACGATCACAATTGCCTATATTCTTTTCGAAAACAAGTACAACAGATTTAGCAGAACTACTTGAGCCGGTGAAAAATGAAGTCAGGATGGGACAGACCACCGTAACGGGCAAATGATAAATTCAAATCAAGTCATTGTTTTATTTACATAAAATGAAGATTCAACACTATCAACTGCTATGCTTCTGGGCACAAACAGAAACGGCAAGCCAGGTGTACATGACGTTATGTGCAAGTCCAATCGCACTGTGGTCACCGTCCATCCTTGTTTTCTAACCGACCTCACCTGCCGCTCGCAACAAAAATCACGGCCATATTGACGGTACGTCAGAACATCGCAGTGATGACAGTATAAACCGTTCACTGTCCCTCGGACATGGTTTAAGCTAGAAAACTTCAATGTACAACTTAGGCAGGTTGGTCAACAGGTAACAACTACAAGCATCTTGGAGATCACTGTCATCCACATTTGCTTTATCGAAACAAGTACCAAACCCCACGACACCGTCGATCTTTATCCGATGATCCACAACTCGTGTGTACTTTATGCTCAGCAGGAGACCCTGAAACGTCCGGTGATGAGATTGACCCGAAGGGATAAGCAGAGAAAGCGTTGTCTTACTTTACTCCCCTTAATAACTTGTGCCGCCGGTTACAGCATCTACAGAGGCTTCCAACAGTCTTTTTGTAACATATCCGCACCAAATCTAGTATTAATGAAGTCGCACAAAGGGAGCCAACTCGAGATGGTTGAAACGTTCAGTACTACAACTTGCTCGTAATGTTGTGTTCTTCACAATCCACTTAATTAAAAGGTCTTTTTGTTATTAGGGCTTATGATTTCATCGATTTTAGTTCAGACTGTCGAGGATGAAATTGTCATCAGCTTAGCGACGTTCCGCATAATGCCCGCCTCACAGACAGTAACACTTACCGGAACCCTGAATGCTTGGATAGATTGATGAAGCTGATTCAGGTGGCCACCATTCACATGATGTTGACTGATCAGACAGTGGTTAACGTTTGTCAACGGAGAAGAGATATATCGCCAACGTAAAACCAGCTAATTTTGCACAAACTGCGTACAGCAACAACAACAACTGAACGAACCAACCACATAGTTCTGACCTTTCACGCGCTAATAGTGCAATCAATTCCACGGCAAGGAGATTGATTGCGTCAGCGCCTTCTGTGCACACAAAACTGGCCGATGTTGTTTGATTAGCATTGCCTCACTAATCGCTAACAGTTTCGGGTTGCGATTATGTAACAATATATTGAACGATTTGACAGGGTCAACTAAGTGATTGGCTACGGCAATGTTTGGCGATCGGAATTCAGTATAAGAAACTGAAACCAATAGGCACGCAGACACTATATGAAAAAGGATCCGAGAGTTGCTGAGCCTTCCCCCTTGCGCCATACGAAACCTTGAGGAGCGTTCTGAACGACTATGAGCACGAGTATGATGACGTGCAGATATCGCTCTAATCAGCGATGCTTCGTACGCATCCCAATACACCATTAATAGATCAACGATTGCAGTTCTGTTTGGTATGACTTCCGCTCCTACGGACTACAAGGTGTTGTTACAAGACTGGCTGGAGCCTGCACTTTCCTTTAACTGGAGATACTATGGCTTTGCAAGTCGTATCAGTAAAGCCCGAATGGATACTGCCAACCCACGCTGCTTGTGCGGGGGAAAGAAACTTGATACATTGGGTTGGGAATGACGCAGTAACTGTTGTTAAACAGAATCGATGGGACGCCGAAGCGATAATACAACTGATTCGAAAGCGCGCGTCGTACAGGAATCCCCTTGGCATTTTCATCCATTGAAACAACAGAACTTAGTAGCAAATGACAACCGACGGTTGAGCAGTTGATGAATGGATAGGGTCACCACACCAGTGGAACAAACAAACTCTAAGTGAAAGCTTGCATATAGAACGTCACTATGCAGACAGTCCTCCTATTCGATTGTGAAAACTGACCAATCCATGCGAGAAACATTCCATTCTTATCTTTCACCGTCAGTGTCCACGAAGCATAGGCCGCGAGTGATGAGAACACTGCGTTGGTAATAAATAGGTCCACCGATTTTCGCAGTGGGCAGATTTTAGCGAGCACACTGACTTCGTTAGCTAAAGCACGTACGCCGACATGTTACTTTGGGTTGGAGCGATAACGAAAATCCGGTGGACAAATTATAGTTTACATCCAGAGTCCAAAGGACATCAAACGCTTCCATCTGGAAACGCTTAGAAATCGTACTTAGTAGCACTCAAGTTGCGAATTCGTTTCTTCCCATTTTTGTTCACTTAACTATCGTTTCCTACCAATCTAAATTATATCAGTCTTTCAGTTTGTATCACCACCTACATGTGGCGCATACATATGAGAGGAATTATCCACATACCATCCTTAATTGTTTTTACTCACAACCGATGTGTGTTATCCTCAAGGCTCGTATTCAAAATCTATACCAGCATTTCTAGAACTGCCGCTAAATGGTTAACCGCCTGGCAACCATTCACTTCCAAGGAAGTTCAGAGTTACCTTTTGTTGGTCACAGCAGCACTCTGTCCCCGTTTGAGCTCGTGCATGAAATACGTCTAGTTAGTCTGGGGTACACAGTCGGAAATAAAAGGCATAGAAAGCATCGTAAGATTTGCACGACGTGACACTTAGGTCACTGCCAGTGACTGAGCATAAATATATTTTAAAAAATTAATTGGTTGTACCATGTGAAACAGGTGTTGATGCCATCTGGTAGATATTAAAAAGCTAATCAACCACCTTCTTGTTCCATAATTTGACTGTAAACTATACCACAGTGTCTCGAACAGTCGGCCCCTAAACCACAGACTTCGAGACGTCTGCATAGGGAATGTGCATTACTGTTAATGTCTGCTAATGTTTTCAGTCATAATTAATAGCGTCATCAGTGTCACAAGTTGCGAATATCTTGTCAACTTTTGAGACGGTCGCATATAATCGTAGATTCACCTACTGTTCGAAATTCGGACAACGGGAAGTGTAAACACAATTACACTACTCAAATCACCAACCGCCTGAAGAAATGAAAGAAAACTTGGGAAAATGTTGTGTTTCAAGTGTACATTTGATCCATTAAACTAGGCTTATTACCGCATATTAATGAGATACAAGCTTCTTTTAAGGCTGCATCTTCGGGCATGTTCCACGTCGAAGGAAAGGAGACAAACGCATCAGAAAACTGCTCAAGGGGAGTGATTTTTCGAAATAGTTCCTTAACAGATTGCCATGCGTACCCAGGATTATCCTGAGGAACGTAGTAGAGAACCAGAAGCATACTTCGAATAGAACGCAAAATCGCGTATGTAAAAAACTCAGCTGGAAAACCAGACAAGATATTAGGTTGTTCTAAAACCGGAAATGGTAAAGACTGGTCATTCTCTCGGGGATCACTGTGAATTACACGCACGAAAGATTCAGAAGGGACCGATGGCGCTTGATATTCATGAACCTCTCGAGTACATAAAACTAGTAAATCCGGTCCGGACCCGGTTTGACCAGAGGAGACTATCATATGCAAAAGCTTATCAACAACAACCTTCTGAAAGGGGTGTACATAATCTTTTGCGTATGGCAAAGTGATTATTAATATGCCCTTCTCTGAAGGTGAAATAAAATAAACAAATGCAAAAGTGCGTGCTGTTTTGTCAGTCCCACCGTATATGGGCAATATAAATGGCAGTTTGGCAATGAGATGTTCTTTTGTGATACACAGAGCACTTGATATAAACGCAGTTTGGATTGGACCAATGGACACGATGATGTGCTTAAAACTGAGATCGGAAACAACACGTTCATAATCCACAGGCACACCGGTAACGTCAATAAAATGGTCAACTCCTGTCGATTCGTTGGTGTTGTCGTCCTCATCAGAATCCAGTTCACCCAAAGCCCGGGAAAAGGCAGGTATACGTTTCAAGAAAAAATCCATTGAGTAAAGATTGACTGCTAGTTAAATCGATGACTGACAACACCGCACTGTAAATATAACAAAAAAAGTTATCAAGTGGGAATCATTTACGAGAGTGGGGTCGTGGTGAACACCCACTCTCGTAACATTTAAACAAAAATGAATAAACAAAACGATAAACAGTTTAGAAGAGTCCACGAATGAAACGGATGCAGTACCATCATCAAAATAGACGAGGTAGCGAACATCAGTAAACAATTATTCTGGCACCGTTTGCGTACATCCCACGATACGGCGCGCGTTTGGGTAATGCAAATCAATTGTGTCGAGTCAGAGGTCACACGCTAAATCCATTTCAACATTTCAAACTATAATAAAAACGAGAACTCTGACTGGTACATCTGTCTACATTAATAACTGTACAATTCAGGGTCGAAACCAGATACCATGATAAAAGTCTACCAGGAAATTTTCGCAGTGTAGCCCGAAAATAGAACCTGAGGCTTAAGTAAGAATGTTTGTGCATTGAAACAAAAGTCGACCTGTTTGATTAGCGAGTCTCAAAAGATGTGATCATACCTGATCCCGAGTGGGTAAGGCTGTTGCAACAGCTCGTCCCATGATTTACGGCCCAAACAACGCATCGTCAGGATGGTTTTTTACTAATCACAACGGATCCCGTGTTCTTCCGAAAAAATTCGTCTATATGTAAATATATACCATATGTTTTGTATCCAGTAATGTAACACAACCATGCAATAACTTGAAGAGATTTAGAAAATGTCGTGGCTACCGCCATAGATCACGGAACCTCACTAGCAGTCCAACCGGGCGGGTTGGATAACACAATTGTCGAGGCCCTGATTCAAAACGGTAGGCCGTTTTATTGCTAACAGAAATAAATCACTCGTAAGTTGAATGGGAAGCATGTACAGGTGTGGAAGCTGTTAGGAAATTGATACAATACTCGCTGGGTAATAACCGCTAGCTGGTTAACAATCAGCATTCGGCTGCTTTCATGCACGAGCATGATCACAGGAAAAATGAAGAACGATGAAGTACGATGTTGCGGAGTTGACCTCTCGCACTTTCTATACATCTTTTACCGCCATGGAAAAAAATAAGTACGCAGTAGAAGCCTTGTCTCGAAACTGCTGCCTTCTAGATACATGCAAGCTGCAGTCTGCACACACACCACGTGCTTGAATATTACCGCCCAAGTCCGATCTCTACAGAGAGCCCCAGTCTTTCACACAACGTCGCAACGACCTGTCAACCCTCAAAGGTTGCATTCATTTTCGCGAACGCGTGGTCATACCATAGGACCTACGTGACCGTGTAGCCCAACAACTTCACGCCAGACATCCAGGATATATTTACCATACATTTAACATGCAAAAAACCACATGGGGTGAAGAAGTGCTACATTATGAGAAGAATGTAACGCTCAGAGTAAAGGGGAGAATGTAGAGTGATAAAGGGGAAAAATTACAACTATGCACAAAGAGACACGAGCGATATTGACCTCTATTCTTCATCGTATCACACAGTGTCCTCAGTCAACGGTGATCATTGTTCTCCGCGAGAGAGCGTCCTACTGAAGCAAGCTTCAAAGTAAGTGTCTTCATATCCCGAACCCAAGTCATGCGCTGACCACCGGGCTGCCGCTTCCAGCCTAACCCACCACTCGCAAATAAGGCACGATGTGACAGGCGGTGAGTTGGCATTCGTAAGATGTGGCCAAGCCAACGAAGCCTGGGACGAGATAATGATGTGCAGGACTCTAAATACACATTGGCGAACTTCGTCCTTGTTGTCGCGGTGTTCCCATCACACGCCGCTAATGCTTCGGAGACACTGATGGTCGGAAACGGACACTATGAACATCCTCCGTGCGAATGGACCGTGTTTCGAAGTCATGTAATAGGACCGCCCTTACAACGACGTTGTACACTCGGCCTTTCGTAGACAGACCTAGATCACGGCAACGCAACAGATGGTATAAGTTGCAAAACGCCAACTCAACTTTGTTGCGTGATTTGTGATCTCATCTGACATTCCACCAGGGCTGACACAGTTCCCAAGATACATGAACTTCTCAACCACATCCATTCTCAATCGTAATAGGGCTGCTGGCCCAGATGATCTCGTGCCGGCACTTCAAAGAAGGTGGAGAGGCGTTAGTAGAGGCATTGACTCAGTTGTTTCAACTTGTGTGGACGACGGAGACCATCCCTCCGTGCTGGGGTCACTCGATAATAGTTCCCATATTTAAGAAAGGAGCCCGGGGCTCTTGCGAAAACCATAGAGGGATTAGTTTGACCCCAGTCATTTCAAGGGTTCTAGCATCAATTATACTTCGTCGACTCACTGCAGTTCGGGAAGTAAACATTAGGGAAGAACAGGCAGGGTTTCGCCCTGGGCGGGGTTGTATAGATCACATTTTTACCCTTCGTCAAATTCTGGAGCAGCGTCATGTGTACCGCCGGCCAACAATCGCCGTATTCCTCGACTATAAAGGTGCGTTTGATTCGGTGGACCGATCTACACTTTTAGAGTCGCTTAAACGTAGGGGTGTACCGACTAAGTATGTGAACATACTGTCGGCGCTTTATTCCCAGACTTTAGCTCAGGTTAGGGTTTACGGTGA
>LOND01001235.1:71837-85538 GCA_014220965.1 Paragonimus kellicotti | reverse complement strand
GAACATGGTGCTCACCATTACATTAGACTCTGAGCTGGAGATCAAAGAACCTGATTTTTTTTGCCCAATAGAACTTCTAGTAAAGACGGGTTGTGTATTTTGATCTCATACTTCACTTAATGCTATTCATCCCACCGACTCTGCTTATTTGCAATATCAATGTTCATCTAGTGCCCCACAATACTGACTAGTTCTGACGATTGGCTAATTGATGTATTCTGTCGTCCCTCGTCTTCCGACCTTCTTCGATATGACCTGGCCATCACCTGGTTGAATAGAGTGACGTTATTGAAATACTTCCAGGTTTTGAGTTGGGAGACCTTAACTTGCATGAGATCAGTTTTTTTGTGTCTAAATGTATCTGCAGGTCTGAACTTGTTTGCCCGGTAAGCACTCATGACAAAAACTTCAAGCGAAGGAACGCAGAACGTTTCAGATCCCATCTCTCTTCCTTGTCTTGGAAACGCTTCGGTCCCTCTTGTTCTGGTGATATTCTGTGCATGGAGCTTTCTGATGCCCTCAACACGGCACACGCCAGTCTACAGCTAGACCTCAGAGGGCCTTTCGTCAACTTCACTGTACAAACAAATTAATTTACATGAAACCGAAGGCTCGGATGGTATCGCAATTATCTTGGGTAGGATCCGGTCGAGGGTCATACGTTCGTTCGTTTCGAACTGGATATACGACTCTCATTCAGGGAGACCGCCATCGCTATCAGCAGTGACCCATCAGTAGCTTTGTTTCCTATCCTGTAAGGTCTGCTCCGTCTCGAATGTTTCTCAGCTGATGGGTCCGTTGAAACTCACCAGCACAGATGTTGAATCTGTTAATTCGTCCACTGACTATTGCGATAGCATATTCCAATCACTTTATAATGCGGTGTACTGTCCTAACCGTCGTCCATCCTGACGTTATGTGAACAGTAGACAAGTCTCCGCTGATTGTACTAGTCAAGTTGAAGTGTCCCAGCAGCTAGAAAACCTTCTAAATTTGTTGCCCACTAATTCTCTTCGTCAGGGTTTTGTTCCAACGAGTTGGAGAGTGTCAAACCGAACACCCCTACTCAAGGGTGGACACCGTAGCCTCCCCAATAATTGGAAGTTAAGTTTCGTTCCTACCATCGCTGACAGGCCTTCCCCTCAAAGTAGATGTTCAACGTTGTCCGTTAGAATATTTCCGGCACATCTTCTCACTGAGGTTTTGTAAAATATGGAGTGGATTCCTCAGCTGTTTCTATCCAGTTGGCTCCAATTCCCTGTGCAAGGCTTGCCTTGATAACTCTCTTTTACTCCAGTTCACATACTGCGCTCGCCACTCACGTTTCCGCTGTTGTTGCCGTACGGTTATACGTCGGTAGGAAAAGTACCTGAAAGCTTTTGCCTTCCAGTTCCCTTACCACGAGCGACCAGGTCCGAAGAATAAGTTGCTTCTCTCGTTTCGTTTTCCCATGAGTGCTCTACATTGGTGCGTTGACATTTGTAAACGTTCCGAGTCGCTGTTTAACCTTGTTCGCCAAGTATATTGAGACTGACTGTTCATAACTGAGGCCGCCCCTAGGGCCTGAACAACTCCGTGCCAGTAACGGACCCCAGTCTGTTATCCCTGCCTTAAGTAGCGGTGTAGTGAAATGGCTGTGTCACAGACAGTGTAACATGAGACGGGTGATGTTACAAAGCACGTGCACAAATAAGCATAGAGCTTTCGAGCTGTACGGCGAATACTTCGACCGGCACTGGATCTGCGTTCAATGAAAAGCAGGAGAGAAATAATTGTTTAATCTATTAACTAGATCGGAGTTCATAATGGAGGTTTCTCACAGTTCCACTTTCGGCAATCTTTCCCAAAATCGGACTACCAGCCAAACTCCAAGTACGGTTTATGCGGGAACAATGACCAAACAGCAAGAAATCTCGAGAAGTGAATGCACTCCGACGGTCTTTCGCAAGCAAGCAGTAAGCTCCACACTCTGTGGTAGCCCGTTAGTGCGTTCATCATCACTGACATCGTCGGTGATCAGGCCTAAGAAACTCATTACGGTGTCCTTAAAACTTCGACAGCGTACAGGGGATGCCGAGGTGTTACAAATGCTAACCATTGGTAAAGACAAAAAAACGAGAAAAACGACAGGTCTTGCTGGAGGTTAGCGCATGAAGATAGCTTGCGGAAACCTATCAGTCATCGAATCTGCCGAATCTCCAGCAGCCCCGCAAATGTGAATGCGGTTCTGGCATCCGCAGTGCAACATGAGGCTCGCCTGCGTAAGGCTACGGTCAGACTGCGGAAGCAAATTAATGCAGTTGGACAAGTACAAAATTCCTATAAGGCCACCCTTAAAAGAGGTTGGAACATAATCGTTTACGCCTCCTGACTGGCCATGCATATCCTAAACATCGGAGATTCCTCAGAAAGACACCTAGTGCGAATGTGCTGCAAAACGCTGGACTACCTGCAGTGACAAAATGTCGCCGAGCGCACAGACTCGGTGAGTGAATTGCATCTAACATACAAATGAATCGTCCCAGGCAGTTCCTTGTACAAAGTAAGGACCGCAACATAAAAGATAGCCACGCATCACGAAGCCGATCTACATGTGGAGACATGTGTTACGCCAGAAAAGGCAGGGAAACTTCTTGGTGTGAACCATAGTCAGGAAGCTAATCACGCTTTAAGCTGGAAATGACGGCGGTGTTACATCCTAGGAGGTTCAATTACCGAGGAAGAAAATGGTTCTCACCGGTCTGGTTCAGACTACCACAACCAAAACGGACATATCCTTTGGACGGCTTCTTCCAAGGGAATAAGTGCAACCATACTGCAGATTAGTTTATAAGCCAGCTTGCCGGAGTTGAGAGACGTGCTGGCGATTGCATACAGCCGGATTGATAGAAGATTCCAGCTGCAGACAGCGATTCGCCTCGTAGAAATTTGCTAACTCAATGAAACATGGTTCAAGGAGAAGGTAAATTCAAGGGATGAAACGCGTGCGTTCGAATGGTACCACATCGGTGATAATAAGGCCGCTGTAAGTGCCTGTGTTTAACTGCTCCAGATTTCTATAAAGCAGTCACTCGCGGACTGTAACTGCAGTTGCGTGAGTCTTCAAACCGCTGCAGCCTTCTTCATACCGAACACACATCTATTGTCAATGTGGTATATGGAAGTTTGGGAGAAGCAGCAGAGAAGAATGCGATACGCTTATAATGATTCCAGACGACTTACCAGTTGGAGTATTGTCTGCTTGTTCTGGGACAGTTTATTGCCCCATAAGTCAATTGGTTCTCTGGATCAGCGAGTAATAAATGCCTTGATCATTACTTGCTCAAAGTTGTGAGCGATTTTACATTAACACACGCTGATATGGTCACAAGATTCCGTTTGATCAGATATCCTCAACGCCATGCTTTATCCTGACTGATTACAGTAGCAATATCTCGAACGTATCGCTTCTAACAGCACTCGGAAGGAGTGACCACGTGGTGACTTGGTTCTGGCTTGGTAAAAACGGCACTCAGTGTGAAAGCCGTCTGTGAACTGGCCGTAAGAAATTGAATTTGGCGACCGACAGAATGATCTGGAACCTACCATTATCCACGAAGAACCTCCATATGCTGTGGGAAAACAGCATCGGCAACTCAGGCTTTTATACAGAAGAACTTTTCTCGAAAACTAGTCGAAAGAAGAAATCAGAAACCTTCCGTTATCCTCACGATTAAGTGAGTGTTCCAACGTATGCATACACCTTGGGAGCCGTATACTGATGATATGAGGAGCCCGGGACGAAGCAATTTAGTTGGTGCGGAATGCTGACCTGGTGTATTAAATCAACCTGACATGTGACATTAAACAGAGCCCTAAGAGGTTTTGCGGCCATGCCCAGTCCACGTCCTCCTCAAGAAATGAGCTTGGGGCTACATTTTCCTATAACGGAAAGAGTGGATCGGTTGACGAGCGCCTAGCTGACGCGGTTATGCCATGATCGTGCCCATCCGAGCACGTCTCTCACAAATGTGTTATGGAACGTACGGTATAATTGCTATTATTCAGTCATATGCTTACGTTTACCAATATTGCGGACTATACAACGCCAGTGTGCAGAGACTGTATGTGTAGTGCGTATGTGCCTGACGGATAGTTAACGAAAATTTATCTATCAATAAATGACAATCACGAAATTGGCGTCAAAGTCTGCAAACAACATTGAGCGGACGATCGTGGATATGTTTCTGTCAACTTTGAGCGTAAATGCTGTTCGTTTGGTTCAGTGCAGCGTTGAAAAGCTACCGAGTTGCGTTTGCTTTCGTTTCATCTGAGTCCTGTTTTCTTTGGCCTGAGTTGATTGATTTGCATTATATTCATTTTTCCTGTTTGTTCATTTCCATATATATATTTTTCACAGACTATTTTACTGATATCGGTGTTTTTGCTAGCACACTAGATAAGTTTGTGGACCAACTTCACTTACTGCATTCCGCAAGAAATNAAATTTGGCACCTTTCAAACGGCTGTCTGGTTTGTTTCACCCAACATGCCTTGAGCTTTTATACAACGGCTTCGTTCGATCTCATCTTGGGAATGGTGATAACCTACTAGAAACATTCAATCGAATGCTGCTAAAGGCAACCTTATCAATGCACATTTGATCCAGTGCTGTCTGAAGTGATTAACCATGTGCTGATTTGTTGCTTCATATTTTAATCCTCATGACCCTAAGCCATGCATGGGTAGCTCTGCATCACACCTCTGAAGAGACTGCTTCCTGCGGTCAATCTCTCAATTCGGAGTTTTAGCACCGTCGATTGGTTCGTCGGTGTCGCTTTTTTCTTGCTGTGAGTCCGCGAAGTTCGGAGCTTTCCGCGTGTTGACATTGCCTCCATAGGCTTTCAAGTCCGCTTCAATCAATTTTCCTTCCGCGGATCAGATACACCTCCTATTCTTCCGATTCATGTTTATTATCCCTGACTCATGATGCGCTGCTTTGGAATGCGGAAATCCCAAACGCAGTGCTTCCTATTTACGCCACCATAGCTCTCAACCCACTAAATCATCCATATTGACTGCAATACACTACATCAGGCATGAATGGTCGTTAGTTAGCCAGTAACGATCAAACTGCCTGGTGGTACACACGTGAATCCCACCAAGGCGTCGTCAGTATATATGAACAATCAGAAGCAGGCCCCTTCATCTTACAGGAACACTCACCTACGCACAAGCCATCGCGGACAGTCTGTCGCTTTCCAAGAATTCGTTCAGTGCTACTCGTCACGGAAAGGTAAACACTGTGGCTCTGACATCCCCGCATCTTCTTTCGGTTATTGCCCTCCTTTCACAGGCTCTTCTTTGCACACTACCGTCTCTTTTCACATAGAGTCGAACAGGGACTTAGCTTCCGTATGCGTGTAATCAGACTGTCTCTGTTGATTTTATGAGTTTCCGGGATATCACACAGTTGGCTCATGATGCAACACCTAACACATTCGCTTTTACGGGGACCTGGCTTTCAGCACACGTTAGCGCCAGCGGATTGAACGTCTCTGAATAAACCCTATGTCCTAGTAACTTCCCCAGCGGGAGACTAGGAGGCCATACTGTCCTTCTCAATCGGAGCCTTTCGACGCTGATGATCATCACGAATTGTGAGCATTCCGATAGATTTAACGCTCTGCGGCTACGACCGGCGTTGCGCGGCCATGGCACACTCCGAGTGAGGTGTACATCATTTTTCAACATGAAACACTTCGGATGCCGGCACTTATCGGCGATCAGGATATTTCTGCAGGGCTTCAACCTTATCCTCATGTACCTGTTGTGATATACTAGTCATCAGCATCCCATTCGGACTACGATAACAAGTTTTCAGCGTCGTTTTTGCTGTTGATACGGCGGAAGGCTTGGACACGGAATGCCAACGCCCTACTGCGTCATCGTTCTAGTAAGATCCTTTCTCTGCTTAGCCTACTTATTACAAACGAGAGCCATCTAGTGAACGCTTTCCACCAGATCACCTTTGGACACTGACAATTCATTACTGATTTTCTATGTTATCTCGTACACGTTGTAACAACCAGCAAGAAAGTATGTAATTCTGAACTTTAATCAGGCTCCTTTTGATGGCCTGAGAGGCTGTGCCAGTTCACACCCTTCCTGTGATTCTGTAGACGTGAATTATCGTGCGTTTCAAAACACAATGCAATAGGTGGGTGATTTGTTCATGCCGTGCAATATATGTACTTTCGCTTCTTATTTACCTCCTCCTCAATGAATACGTCATCTCTTCTATGATCGTTCTCATTCACTCGCAGGGGGAGGACCTAAAGGCTTTTCACCCTCTTCGAAGTGGGCTTAGGCGAGAAATTATCGAATACATAAAGGTAGCACAGGAAAAGACTTTACGGCGAGCTGGCGCGAACAAGATTTCTCATTTAAGTTTGTATGCTCAGTGAGATCACATAGGCCTTCATTTCTTTCGCCAAGATCGCCAAACGAGCGAACCTCTTCGGGCCAGCAAGCGGTTGCCGAGGTACTCGAAGAGCACTGTTCGGAGATGTAAAAAATTGCACCGTTGAACTGGCACCCTACTCTACCTACACGAAACTTTCGCAGCCACTACTTATTGGTGACGTTTCCTTATTGGACGGTGAGTACCTTTTGTTCGAAGGTAGTCTACATAGAACGATGGGTACTAATGAAGTTGCGCCACAGGATTCACAAGGAAACGCCAGTTAGTCTCGCAGAATCCACTCAAGAGATGCTCAGACGGACAATTCAGGCTGATATTCTTCCGTGTAACATCGCAATACATCATTTATATACATGAGGATAAGTAACCGTCCCAGAACGCTCCCTTGAATCACCCCACTAGTCACTGGTTTTGGTGTTGAGCAGTGCTCTCCTATCCTGACTGTTTGGGTTCGGCCTTCAAGATATGATGAAATCCAGCTGTACAAGGGGTCTTGTATGCCAAGAGATGCTATTTTGATCAACAGCCGCTTATGGGGCACACGATCAAAAGCCTTTTGCATGTCTAGGAGTATGACGATCACTGCATTTCCTGCGTCGGCGGCCATCGATACATGGTGATTTTAACCAGTAACAGACTAGATCAAAGATGATAAGATCGGTCACTTCGCTCAACTGGTGGTTGGTGGTCACTGTGTCCACCAGATGGCTGTTGATGACAACGACTAGGTCAAGCGGAGAGACAATCTGACCGGAACAATGCCACGTTGAGGCATCGACATGCTGTGTTTATGCTCTCCGTTTTATCACCGTCGATATGAAAGTAGCGAATCCGCTTTTACAGTTCTGGTGAGAAAATTATGCCCCTTATATCTTTGATGCTTGACGACTATTCTTGGTGTCTCCAAATGCGACATACGTGCCTTTGCTAAATTCCGCTTTTCAGGGGATGTTTGGTAGTTTTCACCCCCGGAACTTTGACTTTTTCGTCCGCTAGTGGTGGGGCCTGAAGGAGGGCAATATGCGTGAGTTTACTCTGCCACCGAAAGAACAACCTAGTAGGATGGGCCAGAAAGGACTTTGAATCAGAAGAGGCGACCCCGAAAAACCCCTATCGTTTCGAATTCTTCGATAAAAGATTTTTCTGCGGGGCCGTTTGGTGGGTTTTGATCCGGGCAAATCGGCATACGGTTATTATGTAGTTTCGGTGTCTTCAGCACTTTCGCCGATGCTTTGGTGTCAGTCGTTAAAACGGCGATCACGGAAACAGCGTCTCCGCTTTCCACTACCGGCACATAAGCCTGAGTGGATACTTTTGAAGCAGAAACTGTGAACTTAGTCTCCAGTTGTAGTTTCCGGCCCGTCGAGATTCTTGACTTGGTCTGAGTCCGCTGCATGCGCTTAACTCTTCCTTGTGGAGGGCGCACGAAAGACACCTTTCAGATTGGCGTTGAAGGACTCCAAAGTTACTGTTTTCCCTACCAATCTCGGGGCTGAGCATGAATGGTAAGGGTAACAAAAGGACAAGGGACTTCTTCGTTGTCTTGGCGCGCGGCTCGCTCACAAGTAGAGGGTTTGTGACGTCCGGGCGAATGCGGCAGCTAAGACTGACTCGTCTAGTTCGGTTGAATATGTTTTGGGGGATCGGCCCTACAAGACAACTCTCCTTCCCCTGAGAGCGTTAACTTTCATTTTCGTCGCTGCCTCCTCTATATGTGCAGTTGACAAGGCAACTGCCTTCTTGGTGATTGCAACACCAGGGAGAGCAAGCGCTATGTACTCATTCAAGGACTGGAGTTCCAACTTCATTTCAGACACAAAAAAACCGGGTTACAATAGGGCGAGATATACGAATTCATCAGACTGGTGACATCCGTGGTTCACACAAATGAATAAATAAATAAACACCACCATTTTTATTTACGGGTTCTTCAAATAAATACGTTCAGGCATTTCCACACAAAGCTCAGAAACACCCTAGAACTGGTTGAATACCAAAAATTACCCATAGTTCCTCCGCGTACATTACAAACTTAAACATCAACAACCTGAAACCACCGATCCTGCATATGCTTGTAAGTGTTTTGGGACAAGGCTTTTCACACAGCGAAGTTGATTAAAAGGAAGCGAACCTTGAAATAATCCGACAATATGCTGATGGGTGAGCAGGTAAATAATACGCCGTATAGCACAAAAACAATGTTGTATTGTCAAGGGTGGGCCTTACAACGGAGGTTCTAGAAGCCTTCAGCAGCGTTGGTATACGACACGCTCCATCGATAGTTAAACTCTGTGTATCTTTCAGAATTTACAGCACGGTTTTCAAAAGAGTCATCCGTGTAAAACGAATTTGCTGATTACCATCAGACACCTCAAGCAGGGCAGCTATTCAACATAATAGTATCGATGGCGTACGCGTCGACTTCTTCGAATCACTTGGTGATGTGGAACAAGCCGGTCAGCTATTCAAGCTGTTCTACTGAATACCGCAAAGCGACGTCCTTCAGTGGCTGAAATGAAGGGTTAGCAGTGCCAACTAGAACTACTGCGGATCAGCAGCCGTCTGATGAGGCCGAACTGAACCTGTCCACCAGTGCTGATCATGAAGGTGGTGCACATCCCCAGAGCGTTGTTGATGCTTTCGCTCTGAACAAGAACGTTTGTGCGACTTATTGCAAAAGCTAACCGGTGGAGCTGGACTATCCAAGTTGAACGGTCTGTACGCCTGAAGATGCGAAACATCCACTGGAGTAACTGCAAACAGCACATACAGTGGTGACGAGAGTAAAAACAAAACTCCTGAGACCTGGCTTGTCGCTGACACGTAATAATCCCCAGGGAAAACCCATCAGGTATGATTGTCTCCAACGTTGAAGAATCGCCGGCAACATCGATGACAGGTCAGGAACGTCACGGCAGCATTTTTTTCTCAAATGCACACCGCAACGTAGTCGGAAGTGTGCTGCCATTGGGAAAGGCTCCAGTGTCTCTAGCGTTTTAAGCCAGCAGTTATCCAACTGGCTGCCCCCTACTTCAGGTAACTTTTCAGAACATTCCGTGTACTGTGTTACTGTCCATACGAGCACCCCTAATCCGGAAATCTGTTAGGTAGAACAGATAGCGGCCCTGCAGCGAATGGTCATCATGAAGGCCTTCTTCCAGGCGGCGTGCTCTCGTTGATTTATCTCGAATCGACCTCAGTCAAGTTGAACTGAACCCCCAGCTCCACTTACAGCAGTTATTAAGCCACGAGTCACGATATCAGACGGTCGGGCAACGACACCTGAGGCACGTATATTAGACCAATGAGACTGGAGCTGTTTGCACATCCGCTTACTATAGTCAGCGGGTGAGCTGCTGGAGCTTGAGTTGATTCATGACCAATGGAAATGTGAAATCATTTCATTCACAGATACATGGTTTCGGCTGGACATCAGGAAGGCAGAGGCGGACAGAAGAACAACAATGTTATGAGAAAGCATTAGAATGGTAAGCGAGTAGATGGGGTAGACCGAGGTACATCCAGTTATCGAGACCATAAGCAACTGTTGACTTACTGTTCCCACTAACACTGTAATCTATGTGGATGCTCATCCGACTCTCACACTCCGACCACCCGCAGGTAACACATCGTATGACTGCTGTCTAGAGGCCACCTTGAAAAGGGCCACCAACGTTGCCCCAGGAAGTTTTCTATTACCAGGCGGTCTCACTCATCATGAAGTTTGTGTGAAAATCCCCAACGTGCACTCGAGCCACAAAATGATCTTCAGAGAGGTGTTAGACTACTTTGTTCTCACTTTAATCGGGGCCGGCTGTTACGCAGTCGTTGGCGGTGAACTGATGACTGCAGTGTCACGTAGTGGATTTCATGTATGCTTCCGAATTTTTGAGCATGATATTTCGTCCTCATCACCGGACATATTTCCGGGTAATTCACTGTTAGCTTAAGTAACGGCTCCCTCAATCACCTCTGCCTTACGCGAAAACTTGTGTTTCCGGTGGAAAACTCGCGTTTGTTGTATCCATTGTACATGCATTCCGCCATTGAACTCACGAAGTCCGCATAATGGGCCTCCGCGGTAAGTTGTGCACCAACTTACCGAATGTTTTGAGGACATATCGGGAGGCGGAAGGTGTGCAGAGATTTGAATCTGCTGGGTCCGATTTAACTTCCACAGGAGCAACCGTTTCAGTGAGCAACCGTCCCCATAGAAAGATGTGGATGCCACTTTTTATTATTGTTCGTTAATTGCGGTAGTACATTCGTAGTAAGAAACCTCAAAGTTTTCTGTCCACGGATAGTGAGAGCGACCCGTCAAAATCAGACGAAACACCCTGGTTGGAATAAACTTTTGCTTATCTTCGTGTTGTGAACAGTGTGTATCGGGTATTCCTGCTGAACCCAGCGCCATCACGTATTCCAACAAAAAGATGTATTCGACTCCCGCGTAACTCACTTTCAGTCGGGCACCAAAAATTGCACTTCGTTTTCTGAAAGCAAGTTTCTCTGGGCTACTAGAGTGGGAAGATCAAATTTTGTTAACTCAGGGGAAATCATTTATTCGCAGTGCAATTATCCGCAGGTTCCCGTCTGGCAGTCCACAAAACCCAGAAATTTCACCATTTCTCTTCGAAAAGCGGCCGTACAGTTCCGAAGTCTGTCCTTCAGCAGCACCTAGATCCACGTTACAGACAGACGCCTGGATCGTGCGATCCGAACGATTCGTCAGCTTTCATTCGCTTGAAGCGTATGGAGTGAAAGGTGGATACCTTGAGTGCGGAGGGACAAAGGCGTCACGCGGAAGATGTGAACAGTTTGGGTTTAGGCGCTGATTCCTAAATTCCGACTGTATTAGGGACTAAATTGACGCCATTACGGGCAAAGCTACAGGACAGCAACGCACGGGGCAAAATTGTAAAGTACCAATATGGATCATGTAGTTAGTCCCAGATGCGCTTGTTGTCAACATGCGGTAGTTGGTACTGTGGCGGAAGCCGTTCGTTTAAGCTGATGAAATTTCTCTCGGCAACGGTGGTACCCAACTGCAACCTTCTGGGAATGCACAGCAGGATTGAGTTTGCGAAAAACTAATCTACTTACCCATGCGCGACAACCCATCGTTCGTGTGTGTTCGAACTCATGTTACTTTCCATGCACCGCATGTACTTGTGTCAGGTTCGGTAAGATGATATACGCGGAGTACGACATCAAGCCGGCTCAATTGGAGTCGATGACAAACGGGGACTTTTGTTTGTTTGGTCCAGATTTCACGCCGTTTCATCATTGACTTTAAAACGCTATCGTGCTAATTCTCACAGCCTGTCCCATAAGATGAAGGAACTTACGAAATTCTGGTGCTCTCATCACGATTAGTGGAACATGGTGCTCACCATTACATTAGACTCTGAGCTGGAGATCAAAAACCTGATTCTTTTTTGCCCAATAGAACTTCTAGTAAAGACGGGTTGTGTATTTTGAGCTCATACTTCACTTAATGCTATTCATCCCACCGACTCTGCTTATTTGCGATATCAATGTTCATCTAGTGCCCCACAATACTGACTAGTTCTGACGATTGGCTAACTGATGTATTCTGTCGTCCCTCGTCTTCCGACCTTCTTCGATATGACCTGGCCATCACCTGGTTGAATAGAGTGACGTTATTGAAATACTTCCATGTTTTTGAGGTGGAAGACCTTAACTTGCATGAGATCAGTTTTTTTGTGTCTAAATGTATCTGCAGGTCTGAACTTGTTTGCCCGGTAAGCACTCATGACAAAAACTTCAAGCGAAGGAACGCAGAACGTTTCAGATCCCATCTCTCTTCCTTGTCTTGGAAACGCTTCGGTCCCTCTTGTTCTGGTGATATTCTGTGCATGGAGCTTTCTGATGCCCTCAACACGGCACACGCCAGTCTACAGCTAGACCTCAGAGGGCCTTTCGTCAACTTCACTGTACAAACAAATTAATTTACATGAAACCGAAGGCTCGGATGGTATCGCAATTATCTTGGGTAGGATCCGGTCGAGGGTCATACGTTCGTGTTCGAACTGGATATACGACTCTCATTCAGGGAGACCGCCATCGCTATCAGCAGTGACCCATCAGTAGCTTTGTTTCCTATCCTGTAGGTCTGCTCCGTCTCGAATGTTTCTCAGCTGATGGGTCCGTTGAAACTCACCAGCACAGATGTTGAATCTGTTAATTCGTCCACTGACTATTGCGATAGCATATTCCAATCACTTTATAATGCGGTGTACTGTCCTAACCGTCGTCCATCCTGACGTTATGTGAACAGTAGACAAGTCTCCGCTGATTGTACTAGTCAAGTTGAAGTGTCCCAGCAGCTAGAAAACCTTCTAAATTTGTTGCCCACTAATTCTCTTCGTCAGGGTTTTGTTCCAACGAGTTGGAGAGTGTCAAACCGAACACCCCTACTCAAGGGTGGACACCGTAGCCTCCCCAATCATTGGAAACTAAGTTTCGTGCCTACCAAAGCATTTGGCGAGTTTGTATAAACTTTGTTTTCAGCTACTTCTCTCGCAGAACCGTTCTCTCACTCCCTCCCATGTCTTTTGTAAGAAGCGCGTATTTGCAGCAAACCTCCTGTCGGCCGCTGGTCACTGCAGGTGGTCAGTCGATCAGGCCGTAGGATCGAATGCAGTGTTCTTAGATTTTGATGGTGCGTTTGATCGTGTAAGCAACACCGTGTCAGGCAACAACTTACATAACCGTGGTATTTATGGCAATCTGCTCCGGGGTTTGTCGTTCTAACTCAGCAATCGCTGCTATCGAGCTTCGATCAAATCCTGCTTGCCGGAATTTCATGTATCCATTCTCTGATATCGTTTTTTTCCAATCCATATGAACGATATAAGGCCTTTCACTCTCTGTTCCCCGTCGTCAATTTGCGAATGATGTCTATCTCTTACGTAAGGTCAGAAACGTCGACTAGTCTACACTTCTACAAAACAAACTGGACATCCTACCTGCCTGGTCCCAAAACAATTGTCTCTAGTTCCACGCCGAGAATTGCAGGATAATGCTCGTTGGGTACACCTCCGGTACCGATTACCATCATGAAGTTACTTCCCTCCAATCTGTATCCGCTGACAGACACTCAGAGATATTTGCTTCCAGTGCATTTTCTAGCTCACCGAACACAGACGCAAGTGGCAACTTCCTGTTACGGACGGAAATTTGGCACCTTTCAAACGGCTGTCTGGTTTGTTTCA
>LOND01001235.1:53539-64058 GCA_014220965.1 Paragonimus kellicotti | reverse complement strand
GCGACAGCTGTCGCTCCTCTGGGAAGCTATTCGCTGTTCAAGCAGACACTTCGAACAGCCGCAGCTGGCGAGCCAGCGTGTAATAGATCCATACTTCATAACATCGCTGCCAACGCCATCGAGCACCACCCTACTCAGGGTGCGACAACCCATCCTGAACGCAAGCCAAGTGATCAAAAAAGGCTGTATGCGTCAGTGGTGGCCGGCGCCCAGGAATCGTCGCGCTCAATAGTACTAAGCATGCCTGTTGAGCAATCATACCCAAAGCACATCTTGCTGCCCGGATTAGAACGTCCCGGTTGATATGTGCAGACCTTCCGAAGTTTGCCTCCTGATCGTCTTCTACTACGCGATGAACACGACCGCGAACTTTGGCTCGCCCTCTGTGTTAAAATGCAAATCAAACCTCCATGTCCGATCTCCATTACCCGCCTCGCAAGGAAGCCTGACTCGCCGCATGTAAACAAACCGAGGTTGGTACGGGTTACCCTTGCAAGTGCCCTGGAAACCGAGGCGGTTCTCTTAGCAGCCTTCAAACTGCGCCCCTTCGGCGGCGCCTCAATTTATCCTGATCTACCTTGGACTGAGAGACAACGAAGAAGTCAAGCCACGAAAAATGCGGTCGCTGTCGACCGTTCCCGAAACGTAATTATCAGAAATGTGCCCGATATATGCGGGGACAACACCGCTCACGATATTAACCAATGGAAATTTTCCTCCGCCTTCCGCCTAATAGCTAGAAAATGTGCTTCTCTGGACCATGGCGCATACCCGGCCCTTACCTGACCCAGTGACTCTTTGCCTTACTCATCGACTCTTGAAGATCACCGGAGACTCTTACCCATGAAACTTGCTATATACTGGAGCGTTTCCGCCACGAGCGCCATCGAATCCCAGGAGGCATAACCTTTCACCCTGATCGTTCCAAAGACGAACGCGAGAAGTTGCGAGCTGATTACTTAGCACGAGCTACTCGGTTAGTCATTCCCATAGGTGACATGCAGTCTCAAAAAAAAACGTCTACCAGCCGGCTCAGTCAGGTAGCCGATGCCGATATTAACCCAGCTGGTGCGCCCAGCGTCCCCGAAAAATCCAGCCAATTACCGACTCCGGCAACCTGCACTCATTCAGAGTAAATTCTGTCAAATGTGCTTATACTAACGCCATCTAAAGCCTGACGAAGGCATAACTTGTGAACTCCCGTTGCGCTCGTCCTCCTTTTTCGAATTGAACTTTCTTATGTGTCTCGCCGAAGTCTTACCTCGTGAAATTCGTTGGCATTCCTGCGCGACTCAAGATCTTTGCTAGATCGCTCGCATGGATTGCGATATTAACAGACATGCATCACTCTTTCGACTCTGTGTCAGGTAAGCGATGCTGCGGCAGAGGATGCCGTGGCTGTTTGCTCTATACGTCTCGCAGACTCTCGGACGATCCTAGCTAGACTCCTGTCTGACACTTCAATTACTCGACACATTTCCTGAGTCCGTCTGGCTGCTCATTGCACTGTGTTCATAACTCTAACGTAACTGTGTAGCTGGCGTTAATATATCGAGCCTTCCCGTGCGTTCGCTCATGCTGACTGCGACGGAAGGCAGATCTATCAGAGAACTCAACTGACCTTATCTCCGTCTCAGCTAGATAATATTCTCACATATCGCTGATTCTATGGTGAGATCTTTTCTAACCTGCCACAAATTAACTTCCGATGCTATTCGTACAAAGGCCCTGTTGATGCAATGCCTGCAACATTTCTAGCCGCAGTTGCAGCTGCTGGCCTTACGGAACATGTAGCCGACTGTACAAGATGGCGCGAGGGCCATGCTCCTTCCCGTCTAGACTACATCTTCACTAATGAGGAGCTAATGGTAGACAACTTAACAGTGGACGCCCCACTCGGCTTAAGCGATCACGCTGTGATAACCTTCGACTTCATTTGTAGTGCTGAGCTTACTTCCAAAGCAAACGTTCCAAAAAGGAACTTCCATAGAATTAAAGTGGATGCACTCAACGCGTACTTAGCTAATGCCTCGTGGGACCAGTTTAACTCATCGTTGTCTATTGGGGAAATGTGCGACCATTTTACCAACACCATTCGCGAAGCCATAGATTGCTCAACACCATTCTACCCCACAACCCGCCGGAAACCGCAACAGCGATTGCGGTCCCGAACGTTAAAAATGATCAACTGTAAACGTCTAGCATGGACCCGGTTTAGAATGTCAGGGGATTTAGATGATCGTCATCTCTATGCACAACTTCGAAACCGATGCACCAAACTGGTCAGGGAAGATCGACTAGATTTCCAGCGACGTTTAACCCAGCGCTTCGTCAGCGATCCTAAAAGCCTGTATAAGTTTGTTTCACAAACCCGCAAAGCCAAAGCTGGCGTGCCCCAACTAGCCGGCCCGCGAGGGCTTACTAGCTCGGACGGCGACGCTTCCGAAGTTCTGGCTGACTTCTACAGCACTGTGTTTACTAACAGCGTACCTAACTGCCCCGTAACAGAAAGTGTTACCACTTCTGGAGAAATCTCCACAGTAAATACCTCAGCGGATGCTGTGCGAATGAAGCTGCGGGGATTAAAATCACATCTCCCGGGCCAGACTGTATATCTCCTCTAGTCCTTGCCCATGGGGCTGCACAGTTAGCTGTCCCGCTAAGCATCCTGTTTACACAGTCAGTTGCTGCAGGAACGGTGCCCGAAAGCTGGAAATCTGCGAATATCACTCCCATCTTCAAAGGTGGGCAGCGAAGCCAGCCTTGCAACTATCGCCCGATAGCCCTCCTATCCTGTGTATCCAAGGTCCTTGAAGCGTTAGTCCACGATTCATTATCTAAGCATCTTTCAACACAAGCGTTCTTCTGCAGCGAGCAACACGGCTTCCGACGCGGCCGCTCATGCACTACAAATTTGCTGCTAACTGTAGACCAGTGGACCATTGCTGCCGACAGAGGAGAGGGGGTCGATGCTATTTACCTCGACTTTGCCAAGGCTTTTGACCGGGTGAATCATTCTGTTTTACTCGACAAGCTCCGTCGTTGTGGTGTTAAGGGTAACCTACAGTCGGTTGTTGCGGCAATAGCAGATGTCACCTGGATGCCGGTTCCGAGAGTATACAATGGGATGGATGCGCGAAGTGACTTCATGGTCCATGTAGCAGGCTCTCGAACTTGGCTTATGAGTTGCGCGTGACTCATAAGGAGCTACTATAGGTTTGTGGGTCATGTAAAGGTGAACTTCGCGACTGTACTTCTGTTCTGAGCGCTGAATTGAACCAGGTAGGAGGTCTGCGGTTGTAGCACACCGCCGGTTGTGCTTAACGAGGTGGATGACAGCACAAAGGGGGTGGGAGGTAATATACCGAATGATCCAAATACTGGTGAGAAACTTTGCAACCAAGTGAAAAGCTTTCATGGGGTCCGAGGTAAAAAACTGAAAGAATGTGGCTGCAAAGCATAATCCCTCGTCAGTTTTGGTCACAGTTAAAAGATGAAACTGCTCTCTGAGTTAAAGCTGAACGAAATGTCCCCCCTACTAACAGGGTGAGTTGTAACCAAGTGACCGTCGTGAAAGGATCCAAGAGTAATTAGCGGATTGGAAAGAAGGACAAAATAGGGCATGGCGGGAAATCGGTAAAAGAAAATGTAGGATGGGGAAGGAAAGAATTTGAGAAACTTGAGGGGCTAGTTAAGAATACATTTTGAGAATAGAAGCCCAAGGAAAAAGGTTTGTGGAGGTCTATAACCAAGGGGAGCTTTTGGTCAAGGCTTTTGGTCAGTATAATCTTACACAATTGACCGTCCCACATGCACCACCTAAACGAAGTCAACATAAAGGCATGCATCCGTGGTGGAAGAGTAAGGTCTGAAAAGCACCGAGACCCAAATGAAACGCTTGGGCTGTATACAAACAGTCTGGGGGTACATCAGGTTTTGTCAGCATAAGGCGGCTAGAAAGAGATTCTGAAGTACAAGTGAATGCAGGAAAAAGTTTGGGATGAATCTGGCGAAGAACGATCCTACGAACCTTGAAGCCTTGTTTACCTGCGTCCGAGCCGAGGGGGTCATTAGGAGAGGACAGAGTGGTTTTGTCGGTACTGAGGGCACTATTATTGAGTCACCGCTACACGAAGCGGAGTTACTCCGCGTGTTTTTCAGGCGGTACATATTCCCGGCTCCGTAACTTCCACAGTGGGACTCAGCGCAGAGACTGCAAGAGGGCCAACGGGAGCAGAAGTCGAGATAAACGAGGAAGAGGTAAAGGATGGGTTGGATAAACTGAATGTGAATAAGGCGATGAGGCCGGACAGCATCCATTTGAGGAAACCAAAACATCTCAGTGAAGTTTTACAGGAACCTCTCGCTGTTGGTTAATCTTACCTATTATCTCAGATGACTGGAGGGAGACAGGGGTTGTATCCATCCATAAGGCGGGCAAGAAACACGGGGTGGGTGGTTACCGACCAGTAAGCCTCACATCAGTAGTCCTGAAATTGCTTGAAGAAATTATTGAATATATGATTGTGAGACACGTCATTGAAAATAGGCTTCTGTCCGCAGACCACCGTGGATTCGGGAGGCCTAGGTCTCGTCACACCAACCTGGTTTGCCTCTTTGATGAGATCACGGAGAGGTTGGATGGGGAGGAGGAAGTTGAGGTTTGTTACTTGGACTTCAGGAAGGCATTCGATTCAGTGAACCACCGATTGTTAATCCTCAAATTAGGGACCTGTGGTCTTCCTTCTGTTTTCTTCGATTTTGCCAAGACATTCGGTCGTGCTCCACATTTTTCTTTTGGACATGTGCTGGGAGCTCATGATTTTCAAGCATGGGCTGTTCGTTGGGTTATCTTCTTAACTGATAATAAAATTGTTAGGGTCAACACTGCTGAATATCCCATTACTTGATAAAAGAGTTCTGAATGTTAAAACTGGACCAAACATCTCTTCTTTCATCCTGATTTCTACGGAGCTTCCCCAAGGGCCACTGCCCGGCTCTATTTTGTTTCATATTTGCACCAACGTTCTTCTGGGTGATATCCCCAGTAACGCTGTCCTCTGGGCTCACGGCCAAAAAATCTGTAATATCAATGGTCTCAGCATGCTACACATGGATTTTGACATGATTGAGCGATAGCCATGTGAGTAAAGTCTCCTTCAAACGATAATGGACGTCGGCGTATGTCACTCAACGGAGATTCCGGCATTGCTCTCCTGTTTTAGGGCCCATCCAGTAAGATATCACAAGATTTGATCTGAAGAAAGATATAGACACCTGAGTGTAGTCAAGCCAATCTTTTGTGTGCCAGCACGCAATGGCCACAGCGTTCGAGTTCACTAATTTCGGCATGACGGAACGGACGCTTCCTCGATCAGGCAAGCAAAGTTTTCGAACATTTCAGGAGATTTGTGTATGACCGATGCTCAAGTCGTGTGTACCCCCTTGAAGAGGGAGTTTCTGGTTGTTGGGCGCGTCCACCTGGCCGCATCCTAGCTGATCAGTGGCCTGCAGCACCCAATCTACTAGTCACGACTGTGAAGTCCCGAAATTCAATCAATTAAATTCCGAAGACTCCGCAGCGACCAGATCATGACACACTTGTTTTCTGACATGGAACTCGTCAAACTGCTCGCTACCTTGAAGCGGTTGACAGCGTCAAGACAAGAAGCTGCACATACTCAATCCTCGGACCTTCCCTAGGTGACAAGTCTCTTCCTACAGGGTTAACCATCATTGAAAATACTTTCCATTTAGGACTGCTAGCTTTTACTCTACGAATCGATTGAAAAACCTGTTGGCTTCCCGATGAAGTGAAACTCTGAATCACCACCCAATGACCCACAAATGGCTCAGGGATCATGATTCTCATGTTCGATTTCGTGACCAAAAAGGACCACCGTCAGTCGAAAACTCTCCCAGTTAACGCAGTCATCCAAATCAAGGGAAACAGCTCCAAGCTGGATATAAGACGTAGTCGTCTACTCTGCATACAACAGACTTTTGCTAACAAGGTTGACTCGGCTTTTAACGCTCTTTCTATAAAAATCGTGGAGGCTACTGCCAACTGCCTCAGCCAGTATTTAACTAACTCCCTAGCACTGTTAGATCTAACACAGGTGATTACCGATAGGAACCAGCAGTATGCAATATAGGGCAGATAGAGAAACAGATATTACGTGACCCAAAAAAATCCGAAACGCAACGAATTAGTATGATATCAGGTGGCAAACATAGGTAATTCTGCTCAAGTTTCCGATACACATGGCACTAATAATGTAAAAATATCAGTAAACAATTACAATGCGAAAATATGAACCAACTTTCGAGGTACCCGCGCAAAGCGAGTAGCTGACCCGAAATTCTGCCCGAAGCTACCAACTAAATCAACAGTAAACGGCGTAGAACGATTTCTGAAAAAAGGTATCGTCCAAAATGTCTGTAGTGACCTGGAGGTAACCCCGGTCTGCCTGCTGTACGATGTGTAAAATTCTTCCCAAAATTTTAGTTCACATTGTACATAGGATCGTAAGGATCTTTGTCTGCCGTCTGCTTGCTGCATGCGATCGCGTTTGTTTGTTTGCATGCTTGTCGGCCTATGCATGCCAATGGCGCCATATAAACACACCTGACTCACTCACGCGCTTGACGGTCGAATCCTCACCACTCAATAGGTACTAGCATGCCTGTCGCAAAAACCAAACACTCTGCTGCCCGGTTAGACTCCGTTGTAGTGCAGGACCTTCCGGAGTGCCTCGACTCGTCTCTCCAACTACGCGATGAACATGACCGCGAACTTTGGCTCGCCCTCTGTGTTCAAATGCAAATCAAACCTCCATGTCCGATCTCCATTACCCGTCTCGCAAGGAAGCCTGACTCACCGCATGTAAACAAACCGAGGTTGGTACGGGTTACCCTTGCAAGTGCCCTGGAAACCGAGGCGGCTCTCCTAGCAGCCTTCAAACTGCGCCCCTTTGGCGGCGCCTCAATTTATCCTGACTACCTTGGACTGAGCGACAACGGAGAAGTCAAGCCACGAAAAATGCGGTCGCTGTCGACCGTTCCCGAAACGTAATTATCAGAAATGTGCCCGATATATGCGGGGACAACACCGCTCACGATATTAACCAATGGAAATTTCTCGCGTCCGCCCTAAAGCTAGAAAATGTGCTTCTGCAGAACATAATGCGCATCCCGCGCTCTAGCCTGACCCCAGTTGATTCCCTACCACGGCTCTTGAAGATCACCGTGACTGCACCCGAGAAAGCTGCATATATACTGGAGCGAAACACAGGCTGGGCGTCAGAAATACTCCGGCAGCCACCCACGATCTGTTTTGTGGAATGCAAGTGCAAGGACAGGAAGGGGTCCTCACGCTGCTGCACCCCTCTGTGCTACCACTATCTACCAAGTCTTGTCCGTGACGCTAAAAGAGGACTAAAAAGGTCCCCGGCCACGCTCCATCCAGGCGCGTTTTGAAGAATATCGCAAAACTGCTGTGGACTGCTTCACATGGAAGCATGCTCTGCGCATTCACTATCCGGTGACTGAAGATGGTTGTGCGTAAGTTTAAACCACCCCTGATTTTCCTTCCTGGAAGTCTCCACTCCGCCTTTGCCCGCCAGAATCCAGAAGATCGCCCTAAGATCATCTCTCATCCTCCTCCTTCCAGTTGAGAAATATTCGAGTCTCTTTCGTCTGTCATGCAAGGGTTTGCCCCTAAACCCTATTATCATTCGACTCGTAAGTTGTTGCACACTCAGTGCGATGGATGCTTTTATGTGAGCAGCCTGTCAACGCCAAGGTGGGCTGCGTCTACATTCAGAGAAGCCGTTTCCAACCTTTCCTTCAAGAGTACGGTTACACAAGAAATCCTTCACCTCATCAATCACTTTGTCGGAGATACCAAACCACCAACTTGTGGATGAGATAACGGTGATTACTAAACTGTAAGCCCTACTAAAATCCAGGTAGCACAACCCGATTTTCCTGCTCCCTTCCAATCGTCTCGTGACCTCATCCACGGAACACAAAATGCTGGATAGGTAAGATTTCCCTTTCTTGAATCAGCGTCGTACAGTGCTAAGTAGACGGTTGAAGACCTCGTTACTGATTAGTCATTCCGAGCATTTTCCAACTACGCTTGTCAGGCCCAGTGGTCCACACTTGTTTTGGTTGTGTCGCGAACCTCTTATGAGTAGCGACAACAGTGGCTACTCGCCACTCGGCTGGGATATTTTTCTCGCTTAGGGAAGCTGGAAAGAGCCACCACTGGGGACGTTGCAGAACTCTCGCCAGTGACTTAACTACGCCGTGATGGATACCACCGGCTCCTTCAGACTGCAATGGTCTAAGGGAACCTGGAAACTTTCCAACCTATATGGCGGTGAGTTGTATGTTGTTCCTCTCTCGCTGCGGGGTCTGGACTTCGCCAAATTCACGAAAGTCTAATCGATCGATCTTTCTTTCTCCATCCAACGTGGCTTTCCCTCCAAATGGTCATGCAGAATAAATATGCTGATCGTTGTAGACAGTTTGACAAAAGCAAACCACAATGGTCTACTATCAAATGCTATCCTTTTTGACTTCGCTAAGGTTTTCGGCGGGATCCCGAATGGCCCCATTTCGACGCAAACTAAAACCTCACGGTATCCGGTATGGAGCTGTTTTCTGGATTGTCAACTTCCTGGATGAGGGAACGTTCACAATGAATACCGGACCAGAACTTCCGTCTCCCTGTCCTATTCCTGCACGGGGTCCCCAAGGACCAGTGCCGGGTCCTCTTTAGATTCTTTATCTCTAGCAACTGCCAACCGAACTATATACTCAGCGGTGCCCTTCTATACACCACTGACCTAAAAACTTGGTATGTCCATGGTCCATGTGTTTCACAAATTGATTTTGATGCGATTAAACGTTGGTCGAACGATTGCAGTCCCTCGAAAAATGACAATGTTTTTGTCCACATGTCACACGGTGCTGTTTCTGACAACGTCTTCATGGTTCATAATGTGCTCAGCAGAATAGACATCATGCAAATTGATCTGAAGAAGGATCTGCGAATCTGAATGTCGTCCAACTTGTCCTTTGTAGATCACCACTCTTAGTTTAATGAAGCGCCCTTTCCCGACATAGAAGAGAGAGCAGTTCAAACACTTTACTTTATAAAAGATGGCCACACAAGTATGATAAACGTGTTGGGCCTAGTGACTTGAAGAAGGACATACTCGCCACTGAACAAGTCTAGCGCGCGCCTACCAAACTAATCGTGGGCTTAAGAAATGTTACCTACGAATCCCGATTCGGAATTCCTGATGTGTATCCACCTGAATTTCAACTACCTCGCAGTGATTTAATTCGCACATACATCTTTTTTGGAGTAGGTCTAATAGCACAGTTCCCCATCGTATCGAATTATGAAAGCCGACGAGGACTTGCTCAAAGGATTAACAAGCACTGTTCCTGGACCTTCCTTGGGCAACAGTTCTTTTCTTATACCGCCGTCGACCGGTAGAACAGCCTTCCTCGCAAAATCGTCAGTTATGCCTTCACGGGTCGTTTTGAAGCGTTTTTAGACTCTAACTTATTTAGTTCAAATGGGTGAGCCCGCTCAGTTCCAGGTATTAACCGTAATGTGCGGAGTTCTTGAACTGGTATTCACCGACTGCTTTTCAGGTCGAACGTCGCCTGCTCGATACCAAACGAAGCAAACAAACTGGATCCAGGTACTTTGAGCTCCTGCCTAGAGCCCATGTTTTAGTGACCGAAAATCGTAGACTAGGGAGGCGGAGCGGTTATCCGCTCTCCGCTTAGAAACTACAGTTGCCACAGAATCAGAAACCACTAAAAAACATCCAGACATACGAAAACAACTTGTGCGACATTCTAACAAGTGACATCTTCTATCCTGCAGGAAGCCGACGGACCGGGATCTTACAGAATATCTATCCCGGGCTATCTCCGCTTTGAAAAGCGTACTACTGACTCTCTGTTATCGCTTTTTTCACAGCGAGCCTGGCATCGGGTATCCATGTTCACCAACTCCTCTGCAAGGTTGAGGGGCTGGAAGTTTATCATTGAATTACTTCTTGAAACGGTACAGAGCCTATAAAACTTATTGAATTTTTGGTGTGAGAACGGCATATTCAAGATCGGGATCGCGCGACTTCGGGAAGGCATTCGATCAAGTGAACCAACGATTGTTAATCGTCAAATTAGGAACCTCTGGTCCTCCTTCAAGAGCGCTAGGATGGATAGAGGACTTCCTGAGGAGTCGCACCTTTCATGGAGAAATAGCAGGAAAAGGGTCTACAGAAGTGTGGTGGCTACTGGGGTACCTCAGGGATCAGTGCCTAGACCACTATTGTTTTTAATGTTCATCGATGCTGTCACCAAAAACCCGAAGTGTCCCTGCTACATCTTCGCTGATGATGTCAAAATTGCAGGAAATCCTGACAACGCGGACGCGCAGAAGGACTTGAATACTGTTCAGAAATGGTCAGATGAATGGTACAGCCTC
>LOND01001235.1:41190-53439 GCA_014220965.1 Paragonimus kellicotti | reverse complement strand
CAGCGAGCCTGGCATCGGGTATCCATGTTCACCAACTCCTCTGCAAAGTTGAGGGGCTGGAAGTTTATCATTGAAGTACTTCTTGAAACGGTACAGAGCCTATAAAACTTATTGAATTTTTGTTGTGAGAACGGCATATTCAAGATCGGGATCGCGCATTTAAGGAAAGCTCAAATGGCTGTCCAATACATAAAGTATCGAAAAAGCCACCTTTTTGGATCGAAGGCCGAACTTTGGTATATTGCTGTCACATGTTGGAAGCACCTGAGACGATGTGTGGGCGCCAAATTAACTAACGACAGGAGCGGGAGTCAGCAGAAGTGCCGCGTGACGATTTGCTGACCAAGTGAGATATGTTTAGGTCGGTGCACTTGGTTTTTCCTTTCCAAGTAAGGCATTCATTTTTCGTCTGCTACGTTCTTTACCCAATACTAGCGGTAATGGAATCTGGTGGAAGTTTCTCGCATGTGTCCTAGGAAAGATATCCAGGTGGTCACTCCGACAGTCGGTTGTTGCGGCAATAGCAGATGTCACCTGGATGCCGGTTCCGAGAGTATACAATGGGATGGATGCGCGAAGTGACTTCATGGTCCATGTAGCAGGCTCTCGAACTTGGCTTATGAGTTGCGCGTGACTCATAAGGAGCTACTATAGGTTTGTGGGTCATGTAAAGGTGAACTTCGCGACTGTACTTCTGTTCTGAGCGCTGAATTGAACCAGGAAGAGGTCTGCGGTTGTAGCACACCGCCGGTTGTGCTTAACGAAATGGATGACAGCACAAAGGGGGTGAGAGGTAATATACCGAATGATCCAAATACTGGTGAGAAACTTTGCAACCAAGTGAAAAGCTTTCATGGGGTCCGAGGTA
The DNA here is from genome assembly GCA_014220965.1 of Paragonimus kellicotti. NCBI lineage: Eukaryota > Metazoa > Platyhelminthes > Trematoda > Plagiorchiida > Troglotrematidae > Paragonimus > Paragonimus kellicotti. The sequence goes on along the minus strand of LOND01001235.1, from coordinate 52,571 downwards.
AAAAACTGAAAGAATGTGGCTGCAAAGCATAATCCCTCGTCAGTTTTGGTCACAGTTAAAAGATGAAACTGCTCTCTGAGTTAAAGCTGAACGAAATGTCCCCCTACTAACAGGGTGAGTTGTAACCAAGTGACCGTCGTGAAAGGATCCAAGAGTAATTAGCGGATTGGAAAGAAGGACAAAATAGGGCATGGCGGGAAATCGGTAAAAGAAAATGTAGGATGGGGAAGGAAAGAATTTGAGAAACTTGAGGGGCTAGTTAAGAATACATTTTGAGAATAGAAGCCCAAGGAAAAAGGTTTGTGGAGGTCTATAACCAAGGGCAGCTTTTGGTCAAGGCTTTTGGTCAATATAATCTTACACAATTGACTGTCCCGCATTCACCACCTAAACGAAGTCAACATAAAGGCATGCATCCGTGGTGGAAAGAGTAAGGTCTGAAAAGCACCGAGACCCAAATAAAAGCTTTGGCTGTATACAAACAGTCTGGGGGTACATCAGGTTTTGTCAGCATAAGGCGGCTAGAAAGAGATTCTGAAGTACAAGTGAATGCAGGAAAAAGTTTGGATGAATCTGGCGAAGAACGATCCTACGAACCTTGAAGCCTTGTTTACCTGCGTCCGAGCCGAAGGGGTCATTAGGAGAGGACAGAGTGTTTTTGTCGGTACTGAGGGCACTATTATTGAGTCACCGCTACACGAAGCGGAGTTACTCCGCGTGTTTTTCAGGCGGTACATATTCCCGGCTCCGTAACTTCCACAGTGGGACTCAGCGCAGAGACTGCGAGCGCTAGGATGGATAGAGGACTTCCTGAGGAGTCGCACCTTTCATGTAGAGATAGCAGGAAAAGGTCTACAGAAGGTGTGGTGGCTAGTGGGGTACCTCAGGGATCAGTGCTTGGACCACTATTGTTTTTAATGTTCATCAATGATCTCACCAAAAACCTGAAGTGTCCCTGCTACATCTTCGCTGATGATGTGAAGATTGTAGGAAATCCTGACAACGCGGACATGCAGGAGGACTTGAATACTGTTCAGAAATGGTCAGATGAATGGTACAGCCTCTTTGCTGTAGACAAGCGTAATCAATTGATTGCTGGGGGACGGTCAATGTCAGTCAGGTTCATGACGAGGAGGATGAGGGGAGTGAACTGAGGAGGGCAGAAACATCCAAGGACTTGGGAGTGCCCACAGAGTGCAACTTCAACGTCTGCAAACAGTGTTCAGTGGCGGCTTGGAAAGGAAATAGAGCACTGTCTATGTTGAGGAAAACGTCCGCGTCGAGTAGACCGGGGGTGTTGTTGTCACTTTGTAAGGCATATGTGAGGCCACCCCCGGAATACTGCCTGTAGGCTTGGAGCCCGCATATGGATAAAAGACAAGAAAATGCTCGAGAAAGTTCAGAGGAGTTTTACAGGGCTGCTTGAGGAAGGCGAGGTAACTCGCATGGAGACAGTCTGTTGCACGAAGGGGGGTTGGAGGGGACTCTATAGGAACCTTCAAGATTCTAAAGGGAATAACTGGAGTTGGGGCGAAATCCGTTCGGTCTGTATGCAAACTCACACCTTCTAGGCCACAGTCTCAAGTTGGGAGAAGAAGAAGGTTGCTACATCGATTAGGACTAACTTCTTCGTATGTCGAGTCACCAACTGTTGGAACATGCTTCCACAGAGTGTAGTATCCTCTGATAGTGTGACAGAGTTCAAAAGAAAGCTAGATGAGTGTTGGCCATCTTTCTTCCTGGATCTGTTGCTGGCCTCTACCTTGGGTGAGGTTCCCTAGCACTTTCTTCCGCATAGATTCAAGCCAGTCAACTTTTCATCTCTATTCCCTATTATTGTTAGCTCTTCTTTAAATCTTATTCTTTGATTTTATTTATTTATATATTTATCTACAAAGTTAATCGTAGTATCTGAAAGTATAGGTTCTAGGAATCAAACGTCAATCAAACGTCATCCCAATGGGATGATAAACGTGTGTGTGTCTGCGGTAGCTGTGACCCTGTTGTGTTCTGATGACATTGAGAGCTTGAACTCGTCTGCTTTTATCTGATAGTCTTCATGATAACTCATCAATGTGAAGGATATCTTCTCATTATCGTTGAAGCACTGGACGTCCTCAGTAGCTCACTGGTGCGAAAGAATAAACAACTTCTGGCTGAATCCGTTTCGTTTTGGAAACTGAACTGAACTGGACGATTTGGGACGGAATTCCTAGCGGGTTTTCTAAAGTCTGGCGGTACACCGTTGCACGCTACTTCGGGCGTGTTGTTTTACTCTCTCGTAGATATGAATAAACCTCCAACGCAAGATAAATTAACACGTATTGCTATTGTCAGCGCTGATAAATGTAAACCAAAAAAATGCCGCCAGGAATGCAAAAAATCTTGCCCGGTCGTCCGGATGGGTAACAATCTATCAATTCCTATTAACCTTCGTGCATAGGTCGAATGTGTATTGAGGTTACACCCAATGATAAAATCGCCTTTATATCCGAGGAGTTATGCATTGGTTGCGGTATCTGCGTCAAAAAGTGCCCTTTTGAGGCAATTCAAATAATAAATCTGCCCAGTAATCTCGAGAAAGAGGTTACTCATCGATACAGCGCTAATTCCTTCAAACTTCATCGTTTGCCCATGCCAAGGCCAGGGGAAGTACTCGGACTCGTTGGCACCAACGGTATCGGTAAATCTACTGCTCTGAAGGTGTTGGCTGGGAAATTGAAACCTAATCTGGGACGCTTTAAGGTGAGATTTTTATTTATGAAACGTACCTCCCGTAGGACTCTATTGATACTTTCGGGTTATGGTTTGTTTGTCGTTTTGTATTGTTCAACTCTCCCGCTGAATTTAATCGCATCCAGTGATAGGGTTACCCCATTGACTACAGTGCTGATCATGTAGTCACTGTTCGGCGTCCCGGTTGCCGCGACTTAGTTCAGTTTGGCTCACAGGACTAGCTCCTCCTAGTCGGATACGTCCAGTTAATTGGTCGGTAGGCTATAAATTCCCATCAAGTGATAGCGTGTGGAAGATAACGCTACATGCCATTCATTTGGAGAGGTCAAAGTGTTCAAATGTTCTAGAAATGGGACGGTAGCTTGCATAAAAGTCTTTATTAATGCTTTAGGTTCATTCCCAATGTTGCTGCCCCAGGAGCCCCACTCGAACTCTCAGTCTCCATGGTTGGAACCTTAAGACTGTAGCTGTGGAGAATGCCAGTGGATAGCGTAAGTAGTTCAGGTAGAAGACGTGAACATAGGAGTTACATAAGCGTGTTCACGCATTCAAGCATATACATTCCACACGGGCGTTTGGGTTATATCACTGAAGCTGTGCAGACTGTAGATGAACAGCTGATGAGCTTATGGTTGGACACTTTGAGGATGGTGGTTTCAGCTACTTTCAAAGATGTGCTCTTGACATTCTCCATTACATACAAGATGCAATAAGTCCTACCGTTTTGCTCCTCACGGTTCTTCTATTTTGTCTGGAGATCTCGAAATTTATGCCATGAGAATATTTGGCTGTCCACGTTTGATATTTTGACAATCTTAACTGTCTGATGGACTGGTTCCAACATATCTGAATAAGGCTGCCTTTTCTTAGTTTTCGTTCCACGAAGAAGGGTTTGGACTTTTTAACTAATTTTCTCAATCGAAGTGTATTGTGCATGGGGGAGAAACTTACAAATTGACGCTGGACGTTCTCAAAATTTTGAAAATCTTTTGCGCGCATTGTAACCAACTTTGTACAGAGTATTCAAGGTGAATCCACAGAGATACCTTATAAAGTGACAGTAAAGGAGTCAGAAGTGGGATTGTCATTGCAGTTGACATAATTAAAGGGTGAATGCGAAAATTACCCCTTCGGAGCTAGGCGGCGAGTGGCCATTGTTTGTTTTCTTTTTCCGTTGGGGGGCGGTGCGGACGTGGATTCGTCTTGGATTGCACTCGGGTAACTCGAACTCATCAATTAAGGAATTCCACTTTGAAGGTCTTAAGTGATGTCGCATTAAGACTGGTCCCCGAACGGTGAGCCAGCTTGGTGTGGAGACGTCTGGGTTCGATTATCAGTTATAGGAAAATAGCTGTTCGTGTTAGGTTGCGTTCGTTGCTGTACACAAGAGAGGTCGTGTGGAATATAAGACATTCAGTAGTGCATATTTCCAATGTCTGGCCCTTGATCTCGCCGCAAACATTATCGCCCGCCAAAGTGTACCTCTTAGTTTGTCGACCTGTTCGTTTGTTTGAGAGTTGTAAGCCGTGGTTCGACTGGTTGCAGTACCTTTACTAAGCAGCAAACTTCCCAATTCCTAATACATAAGAGCAGGGCCTGGATCTGAGTGCCGAATGTCGAAACAGCTGGCAGAAGCACTTGATAACTGTGGATGCCATCAAATCCGCACAGGGAAACGCAAACGGAAATCTTGTGTATTCATCAATAACCGCTTAAAATTGATATTCGATCTTTCAAAGGGTACTTTTTTCTAATTAGAGTACCGTTTGGCAGAGTTTAGAATTTCGCCTTTAACTCCGTGCATATCGGGCAACGCAAAGTCACAGATATCACCTCCTCAACTGAATAGGGTGGGTTTTTGGAACATATGCATTACGACGTCCGAACAACACCTGGATGACACGTAGTCATGTAACTACTTCAGAGGTACGTTGTATATAGTGTGTGCAGGATATTGCATCACCGGTGTAGTTTTCTTTTGAGCGGTACGTGACGTCAAACCTACCGCACGAAAGCTCGAGACGCCATCTTTGAATTTTGTCATTCTTAATATTCCCATGTTGTTGAACGTCGTACATAAAAGCGACAGATTTCTGATCGTTTCCGTCCGGAAATCAATTCCCAGCAATTAACGCTTCCACTTCTTAATGGCGTCGACTGTAGCGTAGGCTTCCTTCTCGACAAAAGAATGACGTCGTTCTCTCGGTGACGACGTTCTGGAGAAAAACGTTACGGGTCTGCTTTTCTGCGATTACGTTGTCCGACGCACCAGTCTCCACGACTAGAAAGGATTGGTGGTCAATATTGAGAACTGCTAGGTCGCTTTTGAACGACTCAAATGATACGCTGTCATCGTGTGGCCTAGGGAAATTACTATTTCTGATGAGTTGTTTACCCTAGAGAGATTGACGGAGAATAATAAACGAATAAGCTCACAACGCGTTATGATTTGATGTCTCGTGATAACGGTAGATCACGGAACGGTTATAGTCTCTCTAGATCTGGCTTGATTGCTTGGTGGACTTACTTCCGGAGCAGCGATAACGTTTTTCTTTTCGTTGAGTTTTAAGGTATACATTTTAGCAACTTCGAAACGTTTTGTCAGATTTTTGTTGTTATCTTCGACCTTCACACCACACGGTTATACTATCCCCGTAAGCAGATGTGGCGTGTAATCCTTCGTCGTTGACAAGTTCGTCTATTACCCTTTGAAATCACTCTACACCGTTAGTCACTCTAAACGGTATACGACAAAACTAAGAAGTTTCCACAGGCCTCGAAGGCATTATACATCTTCTCCGCTCCCTTGATAGGTGTTTGATGATAAGCGCTTTGGAACTCCATGGCGCTAAGCCTATAATACTGAAAGATCTTCCCGACCATCTCGTTAATCTTTGGTAGAGGGTAGGCGTCGAATAGTGTATCGATTAATAGTCTGACTATAATCTATCACCATTCGTTTTCTGTGCCGTTCGTTTGCAACCGCCAATACCTGAACTTGCCAAGGAGAAAGCGATGGTTCAAGAATGCGGTGTCTCGAAAGTGTCCCGATTTACGATTGAACGAACTTCTCCGTCGCATGCCGAGTGACGTCGCGATTTAGTCGCTATTGGTTTACAGTTGGGCACAATTTCCAAACACTGGGAAGTTCGATATTGGCTGTAAACAAACTGCATAAGGAGAACAGTGATTTCTCGCCATTAAAAGAGGTTCCAACTTTCTCGTGGTTTGTGAAAGTCATTGCCAAAGGGTATATCAACACATGCTTTAGGCAGTACAGAAAGCTCGATTCGGTCATAACAGCAATTGTTGTTACGTACACTAACACAGCAGTGGTCCTGCGTCGAAACCACAGTTATTCGTACTACACGACTTTTTAATTCTCCACTGATGTCTTAGAACGATACAGCTCGAAGTAAAACTGTCAGAATTACCAGTATCTACTACAGCTTGCGAAAGTACTTCATTTATCGGTGTTTCAGTAACAGCGTTCGGGAGTCAGACTGTAGCCGCCACGACAGTCGTAGAGAAAAGTAGTGGTTCAGCAGTTAACGTAATGTTCCTGGTTGGTATCGCCGATCGACATACCTTTCGGTAATGGCTTCTTTTACCACATGCTTTATATACCGCGTCTACTACAGGACATCTGAAACGTGGATGTCGATCACTACCACAAAAGTAACATTTGCTAATGGCAGCCGACTACACGTTCCCCCAGGTAATTGAGAAGAAGACTGAGACTCAGAAAGTGCTTCGGAATTTGAAGCTGAAGCGGAACAAGGAAAAGGGAGCTGTCTGAAACTAATGGGACTGTTGGTAGGCCATCTCGAGAGATCGAGCCCGTTCGAAAGCAGATTGTAAGTCGAGTAACCTGTTAAGCTTTTGAAGGAACTGATCAAAATTATGTCCGTTTTTTCTTTGCATGTTGCCAGAAGGTGACGAACAAGATTTAGTTTGAGGGTTTTACGTATGTTTTGTCAAGTGTCGAAATGGCGCCTTCGAAAGCCGTGCAGTCTTTAGTGTATTCACAAGCAGACGGGCATACAGTTGATGAGTATTGAGTTTATTTGGTTTAAGAGTTCCCACGACGTAAGGAAATTAGTGAGTGTGTTGTACGAGTAAGTTCAGTTTCCAGGACGTTATGCAGCTCGGATCAGCATCGAAACGTTCCAGTCGCAGTTAAGCATCAGTGTGAACCACTGATGTATTGCTGTCTATGATGATGATGATGATGATGATGATGATGAGTCGCAGAAAGCTTTTCATTTTAGACTGCCAGATAAGTAAATTGTTATATAAACGACAAGCGAGCGATCAGTAGAAACTGAATAGAGAAGACTTGTTACCCAAGAATTAGGCTTCATTTATTTAACAACAGTGGCGTGGGACCTGAAGAGAGATAACGAAAGCATGTGATGAAACATTTAGTCAATGATATGCATTAATAGGTGGTCTATCACAAGGACTTCCTTGCTTATAGATGCAGATGCTCCTTTTAGTTAGTATAAGTCAGTATCTGCCTTACCTTATGCTATGCATTTGATGGCAACCTTAATATTCTCCATCATCTGAATCTCTCGGTTGCTCATTTCCATAACCCCTTCTGACTCATAGCTCCTACTGTGCGTATTTGTCTTGGATATCTTAAGGTACCGGTTGAATAGATTCTCACTTTATTGCACAGTAGTGAACTTTATTGCCATCGCTTTTATATTGTTCTCTTTTGCGCGACACACTAACTTCAAGTAAACTGCGATCATAAAAGTGGGGCTGTTTTATCCTGATTCAGGCTTGTGCACTGCATCGATCCAGAGGGCCTTGCTGACTAGGCACTTCGTTCCTCCGAAACACAACCATGTTAGACCGGCTAAAATCACACGAGAACAGTTGCACTCAGTATTGTATTTCGCATTACTGACATCGTAGGAGTGTTTAAGTAGCGAAACACGACCCTGTGGTCATACAGCAGAATTATTACAATTGCGGCATTGCTGTCTTCTGACTACCTTCGAAATACATCCAGTGCGCCCACGGGCTAGGCAAGTCTCAATGCCGGGTGAGTCACCTGGTTGTCATTTGCTTCTGGTAGGATACCAGAAGGAAACCTTATCTCCTGTTGTCTTGTGGAGTAGATTTTTAAATCGGAAACTGGAGATGAGGCACTCAAGTCAACCCTTTTACGTGGTGTAAACGATCAGGAAGTATCAGAGGTTATCCTTGCCCTGACACATACGTCCACTCATTTTTGCTTTTTTACCTTCCTGCTCCTAATTCTCCTCTATCCATACCAAGGCAACTGGTTAACGTAGGTGCCTTTAACTTCCACACCCCTCGACGAGTAGGCTAGCAGACTGCTCTAGCGATCACCCTGTTGAGCCTGGAACTAGGTGTGTACCACTTCTCGTTCTTGGGTAATGCTGTGAGTCGGCGGTTCTCAAGGTCCGTGGTGATGATGAAGTCAGACCTTGCGGGCAGGCTAGTATGGGCACTTTATTGACCTCTAAAGCAGAGCAAAGTCTGTTCGACTAGTTTTCGGTGAATGGTGACCCGTGTGCCGTCAGGCTTGAATCATAGTATAGACACAGACGAGAAAGACGTTTGTTTGTCATATCTGCGTATGCTGCAACAGTCAACAGTTCAGATGCCGTCGGCAAATTTTTTTGTGATGTCCTCTTTGATTTTCTGAGACAAACTAAGCACTCAGACCTAGTTGTACTTGGAAGTGATATGAACACAACTTGATGATCTTACTCCAGAGGAGAAGCGGCTGGATGGTATGTTAAGTATCGGTGCGCGGCACACTGACAATGACGATCAGCTATTACGGTTATAGGCACCTCACGGACTCCGTATATTCGAGTTGCCCATTTCAGCACAAACGACGACAGTGCGTCACGTGGAGGCTACCCTGATCACCATCAGCTGTCAGTGAAAGGTTATTCGTTTTAGTCCAGTCGTCTTGACTCCGATCGTATCATTATTCGTTCCCGCTTTGTTTTGTGATTCGTTTGAAGATCATCTGTTGGCAAACACAAAGTGCGCAGTTGAAAATGGATCGGAGTAGTTATACGAAACGTCTATCAAACCGTACTGACTGTTAAACTACTTAATTCACAGCAGTGGAGTGATCCAAACGAATAGTGGGAAGAACTCTCAACAGCTATGCGGAGCTATCGCGTTGAGGTCTGTTCCAGAAGGGCACCACAGATACAGTAGCAGTGGATTTCTGCTAATTCAGCAGAACTTGTGAAGGAACGTCGATTAACCCCGTGACTGCGATTACGACAGGGACCGCCATGAGCTAAAATGCGAACTTACGAAGAGTGTGCACAACAACCGTGAGACTTACTTACCGAATAAACTAAAGGGAGATAACTGACGTTCTTATAATAGAATAGCTAGGTGTTGTTTCCTCTGGTTCGTACTTTCAGTGGCGGTCGACACAGTTCTTGAGGTCACGTGAAAAAAATGACTCAAGATTTTACAGTTTTCCGCAGCGACTTGACAGATGGGTTGAACACTTTGAGGAACAGTTCAGCTGGCTTGAGCCAGCACATTAAGCCCTGAGTGATGAAAAATGTGTGGTGAGTCATGACATTTCCGATGATCCCTCGGTGGAATCCGAAATGACCTCGGAGTTTAAAGTATTGCAACGTAATAAAGCTTCCGGTCCGGATCTTCTTTATCCAGCTCTTTTGAAAGATGGTGGTGACTTGTTGTTGCCTGACCTGACCACATATGGGCGGCTGAATAAGTGGTTTATGACTAATACTTACCATGAATAATCCTCATTTTCAATAAAGTGCCAGAACATCATGTGGCTGTCTCAAAGTATCAATTTTCTCTCTATCGCATCCGAAATGTTCGCGGATCTCATAGTGCGGTGGCGTCTGAATCACAGAGAACCCGATCAAAGCAGAACATGCAGCTTTCCGGCCTGGTCACGGGTGTGTCGATCATATCTCCATCTTGCAACAGATACTAGTGGCGGCACTTAAGTCAACGGTCGTAGTGGTTTCAGGCCTAAAAGCTGCTATTGGCCCGGTTGCCGGACACGCTTTGTGAAGCTGTCTCTGTCACAGAGAAGTCTCATTGGAGTATATCAGTTTGTTGAAGTCATGTCCGTTCTGAGTCAAAAGTGCTCATTTATGAACAATTATCTTGAGTGTTGTTCATTTCATGAGGCATTCAACAAAGTTGTAGGATCTTTCCCTTCCATTTCAATCTTGTGATGGACGATATTCTTGACGAAGCCTTTCTATTGTTATGAAGACAAAAGGCGCTTGGCTTGCGAATTGATGTATTGCACGAAATCTTTTACGGGTTATGTGAAAACATAACACGTACAACCATTTGCATGGTTGACTTGTATCCATACACATTGAGCAGCAGTGCATTGCCACTCGCCTCGGTGACACCTTCCCCGTAATGCATACACACGGTTCCAACAGTCGCTTCTGGTCTCACATCTTTCTGGCTTCGGGGCCTGTCTTTTAGTTTTCGAAGGTACGCGTTGTGCTACTCACAAACAAAGGTGCACGCTATACGGCAGTATGTCCCGAAAATCTGGCAGCGGGACTTTTGTCAAGTAGTAGACCGACTGGTATCAAGTAGACGGGCGAAATTTTTTTTTACTGGGTTTAACAAAGAACATGCAGACTGTGTTAAGTCGGCTTGTACTAATACTGATGAGGTGCGCAGGATGATATCGGAGACATTCACTAACCTTCCCCACTGTTGGCATCGCAAAGAGGTATATTTCCCGGTTATAGACTGATCGCGGTGCGTGTGTGCACTCGGTTTTGCACCGTGGACCAGAGATCTGGCCTGTTCGTGTAAGAGATGCATATAGACCTTACGTATTCGACCACTGTTGTCTTCCTCAGTTAACCTGTGTTAGATGGGTAGACTGTATGAGCACCACGACACTCCGTCGGCGCGTATTTGTGAAAGGTTTTAAGTTTGTGACCGATGCCCGAGCTGATGAAAATGGAGTCCTCGGTGGCTTAATCACCTACTTCGTATGTTGACGGAACGTCTGCCGCACTGCGTGTCTTTCAGTGTGGTGCGGATGGTTGAAAGAAACCACAACGTTGCCCGACTGACGTAGTCATAAGCTTTGAAAGCCCACCGCGTAATTTGATTGGTACCGTATACCCGGTTATGGAGTTGATGACCATCCACACCGCTAGTTGGAAACATTCTGACGTGGCAGCATGACACAGTCAGTGACGAGGTTGTATCAGCATCGTTGTTGACTCTTCTCGAAGTTACTTCTGTTATTCTGTGTTAATTCGTGGACCACTTTCAGAGTCAACAGTATTCCGTACCACAGAACACGCAAGTACGGTTCGAGACCGTACATGTTTTATGGTGCGTTGTCGGACGGAATATTCATCATCATCATCATAGACAGCAATACATCAGTGGTTCACACTGATGCTTAACTGCCACACAACCACGAAGAAGAAAAAAAACCTATATAGGAAGAAAGAAGAAAACAGAGGAGAAAACAGGAGGGAGGGGAAGTGGACCTAACTACTAAAAATAGCTACGTCTATATTCAAACATACAACATCAAGGCGCCTACACCTTGCAAACAAACAACCGAGCTGTGAGTGAAAGTAAGGCGCTGGGGGGGAGTG
>LOND01001234.1:99009-113112 GCA_014220965.1 Paragonimus kellicotti | reverse complement strand
TCACCTTACTGATGGTCACTGGTACCAACATTTTGCCGACTGAGCATCACTCACAGGCGACAAAAGCTTCTGAACTGACATAAACCGTAGACTTGCGCTTCGTGTCAGTAGCATTTAATCTTACCACGACCTTGGCTTGAGCCTTAATCATGCCTTTGCAAGACAACTACGGTACTGTACTGACAACAACTGAAACAGCCGCATTATCATATATAAACGCTTAACCAGTTGATTGAAATCTTCAAGCAGTACCGGTGTCCTTATCGAGACGATGAAGCACCATGATCATTACTCATGAGCAAACGTGGACGAACTCTCAGCTGTGATAAATCAGTCTTGCTCGATGTGGTGCCAATGACGTAGTGTCCGGCAATCAGATTCCGACCGTCCCAGGGTTATGCAGTGGTGAAGAGTTCCAATTGCAGCGAAACTCACGCATACCGCACCCCTTTGAAGTGGGTCAGTCAGTTGAGTACGAAGACTGTTTATAAACATGGATGGTATTCTGTCCGTGATAATCCAAATGCTAAAAACTTTATCAAATGCTTCAATCATGGCTCATTTGGTTCAACGAAGTTGGCTGGTTCACACTAACTGAGGGTTCCTGATCAAAGGGTTGTCGATTGGTTGTCGATCTTGTTCGTTCTTTACTCGAAATGGTCACAGAAGGTGAGTACTCTGAATTTTTGTTACCAGTATCCATCACATCTACAATAAGGCTTTGTGGTTGGCACGCTCGTCTCTAACAACCACGAAGGCCAGAGTGTCATTTCCGGTTCGATAGAGGATATGCATTACTAATCACCTATTATAAAAGATCGTCATCAAGTCCCATAATGATGTCATTATTTTAGGTTCGCCGAAAACAACTCACTGATGTGGCTTATTTGTACATGACAAATGTAGCTTGCTATACAGGTTATTAAAATCTCCGCAGTTGAAGTGGTTGTTTTCTAAATTGGTTACCTCTGCGTATATTCACAGCTGTTATCGTTTGTGTTCATTGAGTATATTGTACTGCTAGCATAAAATTGTGTGAAATAGACATTTCTGTATTATGTCTGTTAATATCTGTTCATGTTTGGATACATGTGCAAGCTTGCAATACTTAAAATTGCTTCGAAATGAGTTCAAACGTTAACTTGACGAAAACCAGTTTTACTCTGTACAGGCATTATTAGTCAGCTTAATTTGATTTGAGCTCCAGTATATCAAAATGTAACAGACTGAACAAAATTTGCAACACTCTTAAACCAACCCTAGTGGTTCGTTGAAATAGTCAAACAACTCAGTGACCAAAACACCGTATAGATCAACAGCCGTCAACCAATATGAAAACAGAACAGGTCTGACAGAACTGCTTTCGATAAATCAGACACGATCGAATTTTTCTGAAAAACCTTTAAAAATGATCATACAAGTGGGTTTGGTTAGGGGTCTTTGGTGGTCAGGATACGTTTTAAACCAAGTCTGAGCCGTTGCCATTAAATTATTTTCCCCAGTTAGCTTATAGCTGTTGTTTGTCTGTAAGTAATCAGCAAGATAAAACGAAACATTAACATTCGTAACACATCCAAAGTGACTTGATAATGACAGTGGAATTAAGAGAACTCTAAAACACAACACTTCCTTGAGTGCATTACCTCTAATGTAGTTCAACTGGCTAGTATTATCGTTACTCGACTGTATTCCTTCGTAAAGCTTTGTCTGCATTTTGGCCTCTCAAAATAACGACTTTTTGTGCCATGTTAGATTTTATTGCTCTTAGTTGGTCACTCGAGTGAGGCTTGTGGTTCTCGATCACCAAACAATATCTCGTGATCTTTGTGATCTGAACTGACTGCTAGCAACGAAAGTACAACGTTTAATTTCAGCGTACTCACAATAATCAATGGTTTTGCACTTTGTATGCCCCACGGAAACAAAAACTCGAGTTGTCAACTCAACAAATCATCTAACTTTTATTCAATGTGTCGGATTGAGTTCATCTTGACAAACCAGATCATTTGTATGGATGATTAGAATAGAGAAGACATTTGCTCTCGTGATCTCCAACTAAAACCTTCGGAATCCGAGCTATTCAACTTCACGCATCGCTTTTGTGCAACGCGTTTTGCTAGCTTTTGAATGACATATCTTCGGCGATCACTCAAGATGAATGACCAATGAGAAGCTGAGCCTCTTTTCAGCACCGGCAATGATCCAGAACATACGTTGTAAGTAGTTAATTAATGCAGAGTATTTAACCGACTTGAAACATTGTGTTTGTACCCCGCGGTAAGTTATGCGGCTACCCTAATTCTTTAACAACATCGTCTTTACTAATAACAGGTCGATAGCAGATATTTGAGCTATGAGGTAAACTTTGGTTGAATCGTTTTTTTGAAAATAACTGAACATAGACGTATGAAAAATAGCTGCGACTAAAGTGTATGGTCACCTCAAATCAGTGTGTTGGCTAAACATTAGTTAGTCAGGTACTTTACGAAACGGCAACGTTCCATCATTTGGTCCGGATTGCAACTACTGGATCATTTTGTCAGAAGTTTGGGTGAGAGATAATTTTTATGTGACCAATTTCCATATAACTTCACGTCAGTCCACGTGTGTTATGTACACGGGATGCCAAGAAGAAGTGAGCCGACCGATTTGGAAGTAAAACGTTTGACATTCAAACAGATGTATTTGAATATAGAAGAAATTGTCAAAAGAACATAGTGGTAAAAATTTGCTGGCACAGGCTACTCAGGAAAAGCAAAAGAGATCAAGATGGTAAGGTGATTGAGGCCAGAAACATTATCAAAACAAAACAACCAACGAACACTCCGACTAGCTTTCATTGCGATAAGAAGTGCTTCTGAACTTGCCTGGCTAATTCAACTAAGTGTCTGCACAATAACCGCTCAACGACCATCAAACAGCACTCCAAAGGTGAAGTGTATATTAAGAAATAAAACTTTTCCTGTTCAATAAATGGCAGATACGACCAGGTTTTTATGGGTTGATATTCATGCTTCTCGGACTTAGCCGGGGCCTATCGTCCGTTACTTAATCAAGGTTAGCGCGATACACGGATACACTGTAAGTACGATCTTCAGAGGAAAGTTTGTATTAGCCAGCGCATTATCAATGCACAGTTGCTGATCGTATTCAATAACACTTGGTGTGAGTGAACTGGCAATGGAAGTAGGTCGTCAAAGTGATAGCTCTTATGTTCAGAAACCGGGATATTCAGCTGCTGTGCACTTGTTCAACGTAACGGGGCCATAATTTTCTAGCAGGACAACGTTGCAATTCACACAACGCTTATCACGTGGGCGTGACAACTTGTTTAGCGGACTGAGGCTTCGTACTGGTCGCTGTACACTGCTGATCCCAATCCTACAGATATATCCTGGAGATTTGAGTAGCTCTCAAATTATACAAGAACGCCAAACTGTACGGCTCAACGTCGGACTCGGTGGCTGGCATCAAGCCAGCCAGCCTTCGAACTACTGCAGTCCCTCGGTAGGAATATGCCCAATCAGAGTATGGAGGTGAGGTGAAGCGGCAAAATCACATCTCAGTAAAACAAATGCAGAATTGCAGGCTGACAGCATAATTTTGCAACAGCTACCTTTCATATGTTGGTGCAAGCTTCACTATCTAGAAATATTATTCTTGCAAAACTAGGTTCACAGCTTCTTAATGACGGTTAATCGCCTGGTGACAAAACGCTGTTAATAGTGAAGATATTGCTAGATAACAGAGGAGCCGTACACTTTTTCTCAGAAGAAGGGGGAATGAGTGGGAGAGTATGGTCAGACGTGATAACAAAACAGATGTGACAGTGACAGACTTGAATCAAACCAAGCAAAACCGCAAAAGTAGTACAACACCAAGTTAGTCTTTTATATCAACAACCTCCGCGCACACAACACTAGCGGGTGGGCATTAATGATCACTAACTAGCAGGATGCTGATAAATTGTGGTTTCGATTACGTAGCAATACCCTGAATCGTTTTGGTTATTCAGCCGAATGACCTGTTTAAGCACATATTTAACGGACAACATAACAGGACATGTTGTTGCGTCCAAGTTGTTCCGTTTCATCGTTTGAATCAACATCACTTCGTGATTTTCTCAGTCGTCTTCTGTAACAGACAACGTTCGGCTCTGCACACGTGATTATCATCTTCAATTGCAAACGGAATGGTAAACCACATAAATAGACAGATTGTGAGAACGTTGGATTGTGGTACGAAGGTTTATCCTTCTGGTAGATTGCACAGACAGATATAATCAGATGAACACGTTCTAATGTCAGCCTAATCTTGTTGGCTATATACGCTTAGATAAAAGACCTAATTTAAATGACATGATATCACTTGATGGATCCATTATGTGACTGCGGGACGAGTGAGTGACTGAATTGAAATGTGGAATTTCCGAGCTGTCGGTCTGGTTTCGTAGCTCAGCTGATAGAATACTTGTCAGTTTTGGGCATCCTGTTTCTGTTTCTACCTTGAAGTCAGCCAAAGTCAAGATTTTTCACCTTTGGACCTCTTCTAGATTGTTAAATCCGTCAAACTGCTAGTTAGTAAAACGCCCAAAATCCACTATTGATGTTAGATGAGTTGGGCGTTCGTTTTGGTCTTTTTTTGTGTAGAGTGGATACCCGTCAGTTTTTGCAGATATCAGTTTGTTCTTGCATAAAGTCTAGTTCCTTCTAATTGTTAATGCTGTGTAGATCTCCAGGTTGTTAACGTAACTGTTTTCATTACCTTTGCCTCGTAAGTTGAAATCGAGTATTCTTTGGTGGGTGTTTGGACTATCGTTCAGGTACTTTCTCACAGGCACTACGTGGTATCGGTAAAACACAGTAAGATTGAAGCGACTGTCTTCCATTTTACTGATAAGTACTGAGGCAAACTAGTTGCAAATATGCCTGAACCATACTGGAAAGTGTTTTGAATACATCGCGTTTCTAGGCGAATGACGCGAAACTGGATAAACCGCCAATAATTTGCATTCCAGGTTGAGTCGGGGGTAAACTGTTCGCTGTAATGTGGCATCATAACGTTCAGTGATTAATCCAGATCGACGTGAAAATCAAACGTTTATCATTCCGTATCAGTCCTCAAGTTTAGAATGATGATCAAAGACAGCGGAAAATTATGATCATTCGTGAGGCACTGAATGTATTCAACAGAAGCAAAAGCAGAGATTCTGAATTCGATGTCACAAAATCGTCAGCCGTTTTTTTAGATGTTGGAATCACTGTGGATCGCAAGATAACTAGTCACCAGGAGATTGTGGTAATCGGTAGACTCTACACCATGCTTCGTTGTCTCATCAAAGTTTGGGGTGACGCCAATTCGACTGCAGCTGAGTTGACAAAGGTCGCCTGTCTGATGTAACACAATAAGAACATAATCGTTGGCTTTGTTCACTCCGCAGATTAATGTTTATTTAGCCAGTGGATGTGGCGGTTTCACGGAACATTTATTTGCAACACATCGTTTAGAAAAAGAAGCCAAACGAAGAATAATTGCATGGGATTAACTAGTGACCAACCATTCTTCTAAATCTGTGGTGGTGAATACTTGAAGTTCTTACAGTGAGTGAATGTACAATCATAGAGTTAAAGGATTGTCTGAATCTAGTAACGGACACATATTTCACAAACACATCCCGGAAGCCATGGGACGCATCATAACGACCCTACTTGCAACTTTATTGTGAGAATTGATGATTGGGAACAATGTAGTTAACGAACAACTTACAAGGGGACCTACCCGAGTTAAGGAAATGCATGAGTGGGAATAGCAGAGAAAGTACAATAGTTTACTAACAGTTAGCCGAATATACTCGAGGCATATTAGAGCCACAACCATAACCTCTGACGAATACCGATTTATGAAGAGGCTGAGTCGACTGGGTACTTTAACAACTGAACAAAAAATAACCTCGAATCTTTGAAGCGACGTCTCTTTGACTGATTAAAATCAGTCGAAAATAAAACTCGAGAACAGCTAACAAGTTTCGAAGTTGGTGTAATGATTGAACCAACAACTATGAGAGTCGAAGAGCCAAAACAACTACCAGACATTTTTTCGGGATAAACACTACATCTAAACCTTCTGTTGCGTACGACCCTAAATGACAGACTTCAGTTAATTCTATTACTTCTATTGGTCTATTCAGTGAAACCAAGGCTCGGTTGTTAGCATTAAACTTGCGTAGTTTATGCGCATTTTATAAAGGATAAGTATGATATAATACATTATTCTTCCCGATTTTTTCAGCGTTATTCTTTGTACACAATCCCGGCAGGAATGAGTCAGAAAGCCATGACTAGGAAGAACAAAACGTACGTTTTCCCAGTAAGTCGGCAAAGTATTTGATTCTACCCTACTTTGGGGCGAAGGGCGATAAACAGTGTCTAAACAGAATGGACAAAGAAGAACGTAGGAAACCCACTGGAGTGTAACCCTTGAAAAATCCTAATTAATTTCCTGAAGAGAAATCTCATTCATTTCGGGCAAACGATTCTGAAAACACCCCCCCCCCAAATATCATTAACAAACCATGTATCTGAATAGAATGTTGTTCAGAAAAACATGCAATCCGCTGTGTGCGAAACATTGCGCACTCGAGTGGAATGACACAGAGTCTGTATCGCCACCTCCAGTAACAAGCGGAGGGCTTAACATGTTTGCAAAACATTATTGTCCCTAACATCCTTAGAAAAATTACATTTTCTTGGGTAGCCACGACTTCTCTGGTTAAAGTTTCCCAATCCAAATGAGAACGAAGCTATTGGGGAATTGTTGGTTTGTGTCGGCAAGAAACCTAATGAAATTATTTCAACTCATGACCCTCACGATTGTCATAACTATGAACTGCTCATGAGACAGTCTGAGCTCATTAAACTAATGAATAATACGGAACACAACTGTGGGTTCTGTTGGCAGCAGAAGATGCAATAGCTTTCGAAGCTACGATTAAAACAAAAAAACTGTGCGAGAATATGTGATAGACTCTATTGCATGGATGCGTACAATAAGAGCGCACGATTCAAAGGAAGACATACGGTTCACGTGAGTAACACATATTAATGCTAAACAATTACTCACAGGCTGTAAGCAGAGATAGAGCAAACAGAATCAATTGATCTCGTCTCTGTTACACATAGTTCCTCATCTATTACTCCTACTCCTACTGAGTAGTTCATGGTTATTAGGTGGGTTGCTAACTATCTTTCTCTATGGTGCCAGATGAACTATTGAACGAAGGCTGAATAGTAAGCAAACCACCTGCCATTTCACGACGTCAGCTGGGGTAGACAATGTGTAATTAAGTTGGAAACCATACCCTAATGACAATGTGTCAACAGGCGATGAGCGTAAATTAAAACTTTCCCGTTGGCCTTTTAGCCTTACACGTTACACACACACACGCCAGAATTAGACAACTAATCGGCTGCATGTATGCTTCCCCGTAAATAAATGGGTTTGTCTACAGTGACTTACGTTCGTATGAAGTATAAATCATACAGAGCCAATGTTACGTGTTGTTAGATTGCTACAGACAATCGGTATGATGTCAAACATCTCAAGCACGTCGATAGTGATTTGATCGACGGTGTTGCTAATAGAAGAAGCATCTCGACTAATCGTTCATGTTTATTGGTCATTATCTATTCAGCCTGTGGAACCGTGCGCAGCAGACTTGTTATGTGTACTAGAAACAAAACTGCTGGGTATATGTCAAACCACCGTAGATGGGATAGTCAGATTGTATAGAGGTTGAAAACATTGATGAAAATTCTGCTTTTCTGTGTTATTCCGTGTTGTGATTTGTTTGAACCATGCACACAGGCAATTGATCATCTTTCTGATTGAATTCAGGAGGAGTGCAGGCGAGGGGGGAGGGGGTGGGAGCAAGGCCGAATTGGGTTTGGGGGAAGGCCGCGAGTGATAGTGAGAGGAAGAAGAACCAGCGTGGGCGTGGTGTGTGTGTGTGGGGGGGAGGGGGCGGGTGGGTGGGCGAATGTGAGGGGAGAGCGTAAGAGCGAGAGAAGCTCAGTGATTAGGTAATAAATTGGAGTTGACATGGAGCTGGAAACACAGCCAAAGCGGTGGTTGTATCGCAGGTGGGAGGCAATGTGGCATAACTGATGGATGGGACTGGATTAGAAAACAGAGGAAAGTGTTGATCACTGTTTACAAAAGGATGATAGTAGAGCACATTTTGTGAACAATCGCTTAGAGTCAAAGAGCTAGGAAAAGCTAATGCGACCTGATTTGATGAAGGGATTGGAGTTACCGGAACAGTGTGAAACATAGGCGATCCTACTTGTGAATCCCAGTAGGGTAGGAATGAATGCGGATATCCGAGCTGTTGAGTGGTTGATATTTTGTTCATCTCTGTAAAAGGAGAAGAAAAGATTGGTGCCTGAGGTGAGCACGGTAACTGTTCTTGATGAGGTATGGTTGGATAGCAGTAACTTGGCCAGAAAGCGTTACCGACTGGAAATGGGTAGGTTTTATCATGTGTCAAAAGAGTGTGCCCGGTTGGTAAAGAAGGTGTATTTGTTATTGAAGCAATTGAATGCTCAGTTGTGGCATTGTGCATTGTATTGATAAGCATAGGTTCGTTCGCGAGATTAGCTCGTTGAATTGTAGTTTTGGGAACAGCGGATAGTGTTGAATTTGGTGACTGTATTATCAGAGGTCCAGTGTTATCAGTAGTATAGGTTGGTGGACCAATGGCTTGAGATGGATTTGGAAGTGTCCAAGCAGAAGAGCTGAATGTCAATAAGCGAATATCTCCAATGGGTTGACAGGGAACCATTTGATTGATTGTTTAAAATGGTAAGATGGTCACCACCAACAACTGAATTAACTCTAGGCGAAGTTGAATCTGGCGCAGGCAAGGGACATGTGAGTTTGGTCCACATGGTAATTGGCTTGGAGGAACCTGCAAAAAGATAGAACAAAAAGTGAGCCTGAGATACGAAAAGCAGATATGCCCACGAAGTTTATAACTCCAGTAGAATGTGGAACTCAGCAGTATCATAAAAAACCATTTCTGAAATAAAAGCAGTTATGCTGTACCTTTGTCTTAATACGAGTCCCACACCAATTGCGAGGGAGCTCGAAAGAATTTCAACTATCCATGTAAGTAATGATAGAATTTCAAACCATTTTCCATGGGTATTTTTGGGGGGACACGTAATTTGAAGGCAAATACTCTTAACAGCCGCTATGAATGTGGTGGACGACTAGGCTGACCCCCTTAGGTTCAATCGATACTATGCATTCGGGGAAACTGAACCTATTACCTGTGAGTAAACGTCAGAAAAGTAGTTCGAACAACTGTCCACTAGGCCATAGGGTTGCTGTTATTGGGTTTGTGGGAAGTTTGAGAGTTATTCAGTGATTGCATTTCCTTCTCTCTTAAGTTGAAGATGATCAGCTCTTTGTGGTTGGTCTGTAGGTAAACGAATGTCCATCACGACTACGGAAGACTGAATTATTTTAAGGTCTTGGAATATTGTCTGTTTTTAGCCAGGGTTATGACATTTACGTTCGGGTGAACAACTTGTAACGTTCAAAATCCCTACGCTTTGCGTTCTTCCAGTCTATAGTCATTAGAACTCAATGATTAGCATAACATATGCGCATTTACCAATAGTTGTGCAGTCTAAAATTTCCCGTTAGAATTCACCTCGGCAAGTAGTTTCATATATAAAGTGTACCGTACTTTGCATGATGATTGAACACTAAAACCTACCTGGTGTGTTATATTGTTCTCGTGAACGTTAATTAAAACACTGCACAGTAGGCATAAGATGGCTAGTAGTTCCACTCAGTCAACAGGGAGATTTAATCAAGCAGTAATTCGTTACAGTTGGTAGAAAAATATTACATACCCCAGAGACGACTGGACAAACTGAGAGCCATTCATAAGAGATTGTGACCGGAGTTAAGATGGGAAAACTGAGTTAGTCCTATTAACAAGATAATGAATCTACAGTGGCCAAAATGCTCACCTAACAAGCACCAGGGAGGGATATCAGGTATTAATCTGGAAAACTGTGTGAGCGATTGACAAGGTCCGTTAAGAACTAAACTTCGGTTTGTAACGTCTCATTCTGGAGAGGTTAGGTGGAAAGGTTTGCCTGGACTCAAAATCTGTGATCGAATGAAAATTGTGGTAAACCCTTAACTTAAGTAGCTGTTAATACTCCCGTGTCATTTGATGGCATTTTACTAAAAGTAAGGTCAGTACTATCGTAGTGGATTATCAAGCGGGAGGTGAGAGTATTCCAACACTTGGCGGAATACCTCAACGCGGGGGAGGTACGTCCAAAAGCCCACAGCGAGCAGATCGGGGACAACGTGGGCGACCGGATGAGTCATCGCTCGACTGGATCGGATCCAACGGGCGAGGCATGGCAGGCAAAATAGGATGGATGACCTGATCGGGGGCGCGGTTATTCCAACACTCAAAGGAATATCTCGACACGGCCGCGGAATACGGTCAAAGCCCACAGTGGATAGATGGCGGACAACACGAGCGACCGGACGAGCTATCGCTCAACAAGATCGGACTAACGGACGAGGAGTGGCAGGCGGAAAACCCCCGGTAGAAGGCGCCGATCACACACGTAAACCGGGCAGAAGTGCACACGACGTGTGAGCGGAAACCTGGGCGTGTTGTGGACTGGAATGCTGACTCATAAACGCGAGCGCGTGCGTAGCGTGGTAACTATCGTGTTGGACAATAAAGATTGTGCTTTATTGGACGCCTTCTCGCTACAATATGGCAACGACACTGAATGTGTCAGCAAATTTTGTACTCAGAGAAGTGGTCATTATTGCTTGGTCAACATAGCTTGTGTGAAATAACGGTAGCTTCGGACATTGAGAGGGTAACACCATGGCGAGAGATGTTCCTCGATCAACCCACTGACCTGTAGTCATGACAAGTTTAACAATCAATTGAGCTGGATTCCGGCTTAGCTGCCGTGTGGCTTGTTCACCGCATATTTCTTACCCGTTTCTTATGAGAATATCAACAGACTTCCTGTGTTTTGCCATCGTTGTCTCCGTCGTTTAGCCCACATCAAGTGGATTGATCGTGTGAACAACACAACCGTTCGACGGCGCGTATTACGGAATGATCGGGATACACATTATCAATTGGTCAGCCAATCATGCTGTACAGCCTACCAACGCCAGCTGACCGTTTACCGTACCGGGCATTGCACACTGAAAACACCAACGGTTGGGTAAAACCGCGTGGTGTCAAGCAACAACGTGGTCACGAAATATGAAGACTCTGACTGCTTCACTGAGCAAAGTGGGTAGGTGTCGCCTGCCTGGCTGAGGTCCTCGTGATCACTCAAATCGCTGGTTAGAGACGCTATCCGAGATGGCGGTGTGTCGCAGTCAATGGCGTACCTGCATCCATACCATTTCTAGTTCTTTCGTTTAGTCTTCTTTTGTCCAATTTTTAACCTTTTCAGTAACGTTGATTTATTCTAGAATATTCAACGTCACTGTTGAGATGAGCGGCAGTCAGAGTCATAGTACCTTTTGGTTGGCTTCATGGCTGCTATGATGATGATGAGGATGATACTGTTGTATTGTTACTGTTGGTTCTCTCCGTCTGTGATAAACAGGGAGTTTTTTCCGGTAGTTGCCATTGTAGATTCCGGTGACTGGTCAACACACTTCAGCGGAACTGCATATGAACCGGTGAATTGCATGCGATTCAGAATGGTTTGTTGAATCATGATAGAAAACACAGAAAATCCGCTAGTGAATGGATAGCAGTAGTCAAAGTTCAGTAACCAGAATGAGTAAACGCATCAACCATTAGAGACTGAGAATCTGCGTGCTTGTTAACAATTGCGCAATACTGTTTCAAATTGAGTTCTAATGAGCATAGGCGTGGGGGTTAATGTTCGCATGCGATTTCTCTGAGTGCACAGGTTAGCGTTATACAATGCGAACAATGATTATCTGGGTAACGACTAGATCTTGTGTGTACTTACTTATCTGCACCTGTTGAGTAGCCAACACTGGTCGTACTACCGAACGAGTGCTCGATAGAATGTGTAAACATTATCTTTCGTAGTTGAACATCGACATGATTGAAACAGTCCCGTTTAGTTGTTGATCATTTGAACTACTCAAATCATTTGATCAGCTCATCTGTCAAGTGTACATAAGGTCATTTAGGATGAAAAGATTTTGTATGTTGATCAGTGACTAGACCCTCATTATTCAAGTGCTCAACCCTGATCTGTGGGCTTAGACAAAGATAGCGCGGAAATTTTATCCTCTTGTGGGGATACAGTCAAACGGACAGGATTCGACGTAATGATTGTGTAAGCGTTATCACACCCGCAGCTACTAATCTCTAATGCTTGAGTTTCTTACTCATTCCGTCTACCATTTCATACTTAATTTTGCTATCTGTCGTTTACAATAGGTTTCCACAAACTTTCCGGATAACCACTGGCCAGCAAAATGTTCTTCAAGCGTTCTGACAGCGTCATCACTGCATATTTTTTCTAGCTTTGCGAAGTATTGTTGTGACTGTAGTGATCCTAAGCCAATGGTACGTAGGAGGAAAAGTGGAATTACTGGCCCTCCACGTTCAATGCATCGTCCTGATTTCAACTGAGCAAAATGCTTCCAGTCTCCCATCCGTAAAAAAAAATGACAAGTTCGACAAATTCAACAGATTACAAATTTAGTTGCAATGAATCCCTTCAGAAAGGCTAAAATATCGTCAGTTTCAAGAACCACAGTCAGCTACAAACGAAATTTGCCGTTCCATCATTCCCGGAAAAGTACCAAGCAACGTCTGATATGTTGGACTGTCCATAACCATCCCACCAACCTTATTATAAAAAAGCTTTATCCAAAGTTCAATGTATACAAAGATTACATCTTAGGGGTGATTAGTAGAATCACCTATTTTTGGCTGGAAATAAAGTTTAGGATAAATCAGCAGTAGTGTACATCGAGTTCAATTGCAGTCTTTTTTCATTCACTGACCAACAAATCCAATGGTTGTTCTAGGAATACGGCCGATGGAACTTAACGAAATGTCAATATCTCGCAACATCAGTCTTTTTTTCGTGTCAGTGAGTTGGAACTCGGTATTTTTTCTCAAAATAACTCCACAACAAGTGATCCAATTTAAGTGATCCAGTGAACTTTCGCCGCAACATGATATTTGATTTGATGTTGCCCCAGATTTTCTGGTGACCACGGAATTATTAGCTCAGCTGGCAGAGCATTTGTAATGTAAGGTCAAGCTGTTTCAGTTGTTGGTTCGAGTCTATTCGAGTCTTGATATTTTGCAATCGGATCCCTGTAAATTCCCAAGAAATCTGTTACACCACTAATTAATCGGCTTTGTAAATATTAGCTGAGTACAGATGACAAAATACCTCATTCAACTAGATATCAATATTTGACTCACTTTCAGATTCGTTCAAATGAGAGGTAAATCCCGTATGCGAAACTGCTTGTGTATAATGGCGCCTGTGGATTGGGATTCGAAAACTACAAACGAATGAAAGTATGAGAGACCTCTGATAGTTAACACATGGGTTTACATGGTTGTCTAGTTAAGAGTGAACTGTTAGATGCAGAGTAAATTAAACTGAACAAGCTTACTTCCTACCTGTTATGATTGAATCACGTTAACGGGGAAGAAAACCTAGAGTTATCCATAAAAATACGGATGCTAAAATTATTTTCATCCGTTGCTGGACGGAACAATTTAGTAATGTGCTCAAGTTGATGCATTCAGCTGAGCATATGTAATTTACTAGGTGACTATCTCACATGCACTTTAATGACAATGCGTCCTCTCACATGACAGCTATGATGTGTCCCGTGAAACTAGTCTGACATATTATCGGCTTGCATAGGTCAGTTGGTATCGCCAAAAAGATGTGCTTTTTAATTATACAAGATTGCAGTGAACGTGTGAACAGATGGTTTCAATTTGGTGTGAATATCTCAATATGGGTGGATGCTTTGTTTTCACCTGTTAATAGCAATCGTCATTGGAGCAGCATATAGAGA
>LOND01001234.1:37090-53700 GCA_014220965.1 Paragonimus kellicotti | reverse complement strand
CATCAAAAGTTGACGGTCGATAAGGACGTAGAACTCAGGCCTATGAACGAAGATTTCGGAACAGGAGCTTAACTGAAACAACGTTCATGGCGATCCAAAGGTAAGCTACTAATTGGACGCACGGACATTCACACACAGAAAGACTATGCGTATTCAACCCATATATGAGCTTGCAAGCAAAACACTGCCCTTAACATGGTGAACTCACGATGGTTACGTATCTCATTTTTTGCTCTATCGCATATGGTGATCGGAGTATGGTATTCAGCCTGTTTGAGAAGTAGCAGATGCGCGGTTGACGGCATCCGTTTCGGATTAGCCGTTCATATTAACCAAAGCGAAAGGATGCCTGCCTATAACATTTACCACAGTAGCTTGCGCTGAACCACTCACGGACCAACTCCCACATTCTGTACCAAGTGTAGACCTGAAGTAATATTACCAGGAGGCGTGTGAGTGGAGGTCTTTGTGGTCCAGCTGGTCAATGCTGGTTAGTCAGATGGTAGGCTGGTATGAATGGAAAACCCTTATTTCTCGGAAACAAAAAAGAGACTTTAGTGGCAAGATATAAGTTGAGCAGAATGATATTGAAAACGTAAGGCAAGAAGCAGTTCAGTATAGGAGTACATATTATCGTACTCCAGTTAGAAGGAAGAAGGAAACAAAAATTTAAATTTAAAGAAAACCGACAATACCTCCATTATGCAATGCACCAACAAAACGGAAGAAGAGAAAAGGTAGAAGGACATCATGGTCCAGGTTTCTGAACAGCAGAGCGGGCGATTTAACAAACGACGGTGGTCGTTGCCTGATACAAACGATGTTTTTTTTATTAACAACAACGTATATTCTGTCTGTAGTTAGGCTTTGGCCGGTACCTGACTGGGTGGTGTGCATCAAAAAGTTTAGAGTTCGAAGGGGTGTGTAATATGCTCTCTCGCGCGCGCCAGCTACCTGCGCGTTTAGCGTGGTAATTTCGCGATCGCTCATGTATTAATAGCGCTGATGGTTGTATGGCATGGCGTGCAAAAGGTGCACTGAAGCTTGAGTGTGGCGATTTGTCACTGCGTCTTGATTTTTGGACTAACTGCACTAGTATGTTGATTTTAACCAAAATAATTTCATTATCTTTGGCTGCTTTGGGATTCCGAATGCTTACCTGACAATAATAAGCTCGACCTGGCTGACCGCTCATCTCCTGCTAACTGCTGATCAAGTTGACACGTTCGAATTGGGGTAGTGGATAACTTTTCATCATCTGTGACGCAGCAGCCATCGTGTTGTATTTGACTGAATGTTAATGAATTGGATACATCCAGGGAGTTTGGAACCAGTCGGTTCGCAATCAAATAGCCCCATACAATCCGACTGCCAACCTCTTCGATCGGCAAGGTGAGCATTTTCGGATAGGCCACAAACTCGTGTGGATGCTTGAAAACAATGGAACCATGCGAAAAGAACCAGTGAATGGAGGAAACTTTATAAAAAGCGTAACTAACTGGAACTTGTTATATCCAATTCTATACTAATGTGTATTGAGTAAGTTGCAATAAGACTTGAACTCATTTGGCATTCAGTTTGGAAATAAAATACTATATGTAAGAGCCAATTGTTTTGGCGAGTAACTACACGATTACACTCAACAACTCGGCCACAGCCCGTTCCTTCTAACTACTGCTGGCCGTGAAATACCTCTTTATCCAAAACGAAACTTCCTTGAAAGCGGCCTTTCAGTCAAGGTTGGTGAAGGGACATCCATTATCATCTTTAACAAGCATTCGTTGAAGTATTTTGACTCATTGGCTAAATCAGATAAAGAATTTTCTAGAAATCACGATAGATTTGTTTACTTGTGAAAGTGATACTGGTCTCTTTAGTGAAAATTTTTGACTCTTTCCGCCCGTTTTTCCTCTAAGACAGCCGCTCTTAGTGAAGCAGGTAAGCCCGTCTAAATTAAAAATACTGGGATAGCACACAAGATGCCAAACTGGAGTTACGTTGATTTTTCGATGGCATGAACACAAATCAAAAGAGGAAGCGGGCCTATTTATCCGAAATTCTCCTTGTACAGTGTCACAATACGTCACAGCAAACGGATATTCAAAATTTAGGAAACTGGTATGGTTATGTCAGATTCGAGGGAACGGACTTGAAAATTCTGGGAGTAAGATACACGTACCCTAGATGCGTAACTTTATCGTCTAGCTCTCGACTTGGAAATAGTGGTAGTTAGATCGCTTACTTATGAGTAGTTTGGGCTATTTGACCAAATTTGAGTACAAGCAGGACCATAAAATAAATACATGAGCAAAGCCTTTCTCTTCAAATAGATTTTTAGGCAGCCTGTCATGAAATGAAACACTACAATAGTATCAGACTATCTGTAGAATTCACGCAACCGGGTGTAGTGCACATACAACGAGCACACCTATAGTGTGACACTGAGAGTGGGACAGTAGGATATTTCCATTTCGCAATCATGCGTCCTTGACGGATGGACGGTAAGCAGACGGCTGGCCAACCAAGCTACCCGGTAGGTCTGATGTCATAATGGGTCAAAGAGAATACACACTGCATCGCTTGCAACAACGATCCACAAGTACTCCACTGAACCATGCTCGGCAGGTTCGTGGTTATGATCGAAACCGGTAGTCCGCGAAGATAGGGGAGTATTATCACGCATGCGTGAGATTAGAGACGATAAGCCTGCTTGACTTTTAAAAAATAAACTACTGATTCGACGCGCATCACTGATTCGGCCAGTACTTGACCTGAGATAACGAAGAACTTTATGAGCACGTCGGCAAAATTTCGGATATGCAAGGAATATCGGTGTTGGGCTTCGTAGAAGACAGAATTTGAATATGAGTGACGGTGTTTAACACGACCGACCTTCGTTCTCGTTAACGTGTGGATATTTTATGGTTACACAGTGTACGCTAACTTTTCAATCGAGGACAGAATGAACCCGAATTGGGTATTTGGTTAATTTCAGCGCAGTTACACCAAAACAGCCCATGAAGTTAATCACTGACACCCAAACGAGCTCACACGGATGAACAGCAACGAAATGAGTAAGTTCTACTATGTTGTTTGCGATGCCAAACTGTGATACGCATTGTCAGCGTACAGCACAGGCAATCTGGAATATACTAAATACTCTGGTTTCATTCGTTAGCTCTCACTGGTAGCATGTATTTTCATCATAACTGGCATCTGAACTCCGATTCACGTTCACATGAAAGAACCGTGTTAACCACTATGTCATCGACTTCGCATCTGACAATATCAGGTTATCTAATACAAATTTCTAGTCGCCTCCATTTGAGATTTTTTTTTTCTGTTATTGTCTGTTTGTCCACCGTATCAGTATGCTGCTCCTTTGTGTTTCATGCTGCAAGCCGGTGTTTACCATCCCCTTCGATTTTCTTTCGTTATCTCACTAAATTGCATTCCACGATCTCAGTTTCACAGTGCCAGTTCGATGTTATCATTAAGACACCTGTGTCAGTGGACTACCGTTTACAAATAAATTTTATCGAAAGTATTAATACTGCGAAACACAGTAAAGACTAATTCACTAGAAAATATCATCAGGCTTTATTGAATAGATGTATGCTTGTGGAGGAAGAATGAAAACGACGATTTACAACGCTCAGTTCGCATGGATCTGACAAGGATACTTGATAGAGAATGCGTTATCCTCGCTACGGTTCAACAGGTTGGCTGAACACTCACATCCTCAGAGGAAATAAGGCAATTTGATGTTGATATGACCGTTCCGGTGACCGCCATTCGAGAGGTTTTTGTAAATATCCTTCAACGATTCATCAACTCATTATTTCTCACTTATCTCCACATGTCATCTTCATTTCACCTCGCATCAAATATGTGTGAAATCTCCTGTGATATGTCCTTAAGTAAGAACAGCTGACCGCGGAAGAACTCACTTCTTCCAGCTCACCAAAGAGTATCTCACACATGGACTGAACCATCATCACCTCATATTGTGGGAACGCTTATGTCATGCGTCCAACTTTCCGGAATGGAACCGTGACACGTCGGTCCGCGTTTCACGTTGTGGTGGCAGATTGTGTTGGTGTTAGTCGATCGACACACTCAGCCAGCTGACATTGTGTAGAGGCGAGTGGAGTGACTGATTGCACGAATGATACTTAGCATAGGTCATGTAACCGATCGGCACTGAGAAACAAGCGACCAAAACGGCAACAGATTGCTTCATACACTCTGGGGGAGTGAACATTCAGCTAGTACGCATTTCAAAGGAGAACTGCGAGACCAAGTGAGCACTAACCACCCTATTTACAGGTCGGGTTCTAACAAGCTAACCGATAGCGGCAGTCTTTGTCCGCTTTTATCCATCAGCGCATGTTCGATGATTGTTTGCGGTCTGTTCAGATGTTACACCCACCCTGGCCTCAAATCGACCAAGTCGACAGCCGGTCTACGCCGTTAAGCCAGTGGACGTGTATGACAGAATGGACTCAACAAGCCATCATTAATAGACTGACCAGTAACCCAGTCTCTCTATCATGGGTTCGCTCGATGTTGCGATTTTACTGGTCACCCGTTTATACAGTTGTTTATATGGTTGACAAATTGTCGTTTGTGAGTGTGTTTCATTAAGAGAAATTCTAAAGGCTGTCGGACAATAAATGAGAAGGAGCAGTGAGTATCAGTTGTACAAGTTGGAACTGACATGACAAGCATACGACGGCCATTCGTAGCTCGCCACACCTGTACAGATGAACTGACTGAATATCTAGTCCCCTAGACTGAATGAGGAAGTTTGTTGTTGTTGTAGTCGGTGGTGGGTTGCTGTTGTTGATGTTCTTTTGGTTGTCTATTTCTCGGTGTCGATCGATTACGCGACTCCACCTAATTGCCGCTCATTCACCCAATGCAATGCCATGGAATTCGGCATACTGACCGTCAAACATCAAAAGTTGACGGTCGATAAGGACGTAGAACTCAGGCCTATGAACGAAGATTTCGGAACAGGAGCTTAACTGAAACAACGTTCATGGCGATCCAAAGGTAAGCTACTAATTGGACGCACGGACATTCACACACAGAAAGACTATGCGTATTCAATCCATATATGAGCTTGCAAGCAAAACACTGCCCTTAACATGGTGAACTCACGATGGTTACGTATCTCATTTTTTGCTCTATCGCATATGGTGATCGGAGTATGGTATTCAGCCTGTTTGAGAAGTAGCAGATGCGCGGTTGACGGCATCCGTTTCGGATTAGCCGTTCATATTAACCAAAGCGAAAGGATGCCTGCCTATAACATTTACCACAGTAGCTTGCGCTGAACCACTCACGGACCAACTCCCACATTCTGTACCAAGTGTAGACCTGAAGTAATATTACCAGGAGGCGTGTGAGTGGAGTTTGTGGTCCAGCTGGTCAATGCTGGTTAGTCAGATGGTAGGCTGGTATGAATGGAAAGACCCTTATTTCTCGGAAACAAAAAAGAGACTTTAGTGGCAAGATATAAGTTGAGCAGAATGATATTGAAAACGTAAGGCAAAGAAGCAGTCAAAAGATCGCACTCCAGTTAGAAGGAAGAAGGAAAACAAAAATTTAAATTTAAAGAAAACCGACAATACCTCCATTATGCAATGCACCAACAAAACGGAAGAAGAGAAAAGGTAGAAGGACATCATGGTCCAGGTTTCTGAACAGCAGAGCGGGCGATTTAACAAACGACGGTGGTCGTTGCCTGATACAAACGATGTTTTTTTAATAAAACAAATACTAGTAGGTACTGACGGTTAGCACAAAAATCGAATAAAAAGCTATTCCGGGACGGTAGTGTAAGTGATCGATAGCGAATGCGCGTGCAAAAAGTGCACTGACTTGAGTGCGGATGTCACTCGTTTATTCGTCCAGTCCGAGGCTGCCAACCCATGCAAACTGACCTTGAACAGTCGTTCTGTTCACGAGTGTACGAATGCAAAACATAGTCCGTAGGAGCTGAGCGTTAGAAATAACCATTATTTTCTAAGAATGTGTAGCAAGAAAAGGCACCGCAGTGAGCTGCGGAGGGAAACCGTGAAGTAATAAGTGAGTGAGGGAAAGTTGACCGATGAATGTGCTGAAATTCACATTTAGACGAAGGAGAATGAGTGCCACATGTATCACAGTTTTCCCTTGCACATAATACTCAACAGACTTTCAATGCGTAATCGTGAAGGTGTATTCTAGATATCTTTGTTCAGTTGGAGTGGAACTTACAATCACTGATAAGAAAACATACTGCCAAGCAAGACAAATTGAACTCATGCTTCGCTTGATCTGTACACAGTAATGTATAGCATACAAATTTCGTACAAATAGATACACTGTGATTGTGGGAAGTAGTGATAGATGTAGTAGCTCGGGTTGATGGTTTGCGTGTTTGGTTGTCTAATAAACACGGGAGTTTCTGTTATCAATGCAAAAATACGTCGGTTTGGATCGCATTCTGATCGTCTGTCCCCGATGGGAATTGAATACCACTCGCGAATAATCGCAACGTGTCCATTCAGATAGATTTCTTAGTTAGCCCCTTTCAAAAATAAACACTACATTGGAATTGTGTTACCAGTAGAGCTCGTTGATAGTGTATAGCTTTCCCATAACAGGTGTGTGAACTCCGGCCACACTGTCATGAAGCAACCATGTACTTGTGCGTCCAATGAGTTGGACAGAACATCGCTACTTGGTCAACCCCATTAGTGGGCAATACTCTTTGCGTCATAATGAAATAGTGCGTGGTCCATACGCTATTTCGATGCTCCATTAGGTACATTATGACCATAGTGTAATAGTTCATCAGACTTACATTATTTGAGATTTTTCTTTCTAATAGAAGTATAAGGAAGCCTCATCTTATGGAAACCATCGTACCCTAATGTATCCATAATGTGAACATGACAAGAATGATGATCTCATCAAGATGGTCCGAACTCCTGGGGTTAGACTGAGAATGTACATGTCCGTACATGAACATGTCGATCTGCACCTTAGCATGACATACGGGACACATACCCGTGTGCTTCTCCACGATGAGATTTAAAACCAGTCCTGTCACTAGCACCGTACGAGGGTCATGAGGCGTTGAGAATACTAGTTTTTCAAGGCAGAAGTTTATGTACCTCATTGTCGATAGGCTGGTTTGTTGCTAGGCTACGTAACTGACGGGCATACCTCCTCGAGTTTTTGGGCTCATGTTCGTTTTTCCTTTTTTTCTTGACACGATTGTTATGAAAATTTTTCCATCGTAATTCACTACTTCCTAGTATCTTCACGTTGTGATTAGTACACTGATGTGTGAGCAGAGGTTTGGTCTATTATTATTATTATTATTATTATTATTATTATTATTATTATTGATTAAATGAAAGTTAGTAGTAGTAAGTTTTCCCAAGAGACTTCACATTCGAGTTATGCTTATGTGAAATGTCTTCATAGGCCCAGCATCCAGAGTGACCTCTTTACGACACAAAATTCCAACATGAAAATACCTGTAAGCTTTATTCGTAAAATAGACACTGGTTGCAAAGGGGGACTTTGTCACTTTGCTTTCAAAGAGAAAACAACCGTTTCCTGTTGAGAACTTCAAAAGAGCAAAGAGAAGAATTGCAGTTCCTTACTTGTGCTTACCGCATCTCTACTGGTGTTTATTACGAGCGAGATGAGTTCATAAAATTCCAAACGAAGCGGAATCTACTCGAGCATAAATCTTCTGGTGACACCTGTTGTCTGATCTGTTGGACATCGTGCTTTGAGCATGTCACCAACACGTCGTACAATGGTCTCCATTACACACTGAACATAATTGACCGAGATCTTGTTCCAAGCCGTCCCTAAAGCTACTTTACAGCTATTAACGTCGTATAGGAACTCTGTCATAGCTATCGTGCAATTAGGATATTCTCAGCTGTTTTCGATGAGCTTTAGGTCTAACAAACATGCCAACCAGGAAGTAGAGGGAATTCCGCAATCCATTTGACCGTCTATGTGCAATGATGCCTCAGGTTGTCATCGTGTAAGAGATGAGATCCCTAGACATTGTAATACACACTTTTCCTGATACCACTTCCGTCATGTGTTATCATTGCAAGTGTTTCACTAATTCAGATCGCCCCCATACAGCTATGGAATCCCCACCACCCTGCCAACATCAAGATACGTTAGCTCTCCCACGGGTGATCGGTTGTTTACTCTTCAGCCTAGAAGCATTCTATCACCAGTCTTCAAACGAGACCCTTCTGGATGGATCTGATATTCGCTCACCCCCCCCCCCAATAGCTTTCCTTAGCAAGGTCAACACAGACACTCGATGTCCCACACAGTGGAGGAATACTGACAGCAGTGTTATTTTACAACATGACTCAACTTTCGTGATGCTTAAGCTCAGGTACTGGATTACCACATCAGGTCAACAGTGCGCGTTGAGGTTGGTACGATAGGGGGACAGCCCAAACGGTTTGCACACTATGGTTGTCAAGTCTTAGTATTCCGTCCGCAGTTACATGCCATGCATTTTTGCACAGGACCTTTGCATTCCCACTCGGAGGAGGTTTTATGGGCTCCGGGTGAACATTTGTCCGACTTCCTTTATTAAGTTCTCATGTCCACGCTCGTAATTTAAGAGCGATTTGTCGAACCTAAAACCTCTCACAACTATGATGAAAGATGAAGCCCAATTCCATACGGAGTTCTACCGAAATATACTCCAAAATAACAGTCGGACTATTCTCAGTCACTTATGATTAATCAAACACAATAACACAATTGAACAAGCTGCTATCGCATTGGCAGCAGAAGTTGGAGTGAGTTGATCTACCTGCGCCTGATTCACTGGTCTGATGTCTCGTACTTGGCTACCGAGTCGACACAATCAGAACAGTAGTGATGCGAACTGCTCTAGATAATGTCAAAAAAGTAATGCACTTTTAATAGCGAACTAACAGTGTTTACACTAACGAATGCTATTTGTCGTGTACCGTTTTGATTGGCCCGCCTGCCGTTAGGTTCCATGACCTTGACTTAAGCAATTCGATTGATCAACTCCGACACGTGTTCAAACAACTTGTTTTAATCACCATCTCTTACAAACAAATTTGTCGCAGCAGTGGATCGTCCTTTTTTATTGGTTGGTGTCGACCGACCACAGTTCCGCTTGCAACAGCCTGTGTGTGAGTTGTGATTTGCTGTACTTTCTCCAAGCAGGAAACCGCTCCAGCCCGATCTCATTACAGAATGTTTCCAGAGTATGCAGGTAACCGCTTACAACCAAATCTGTTGAGTTAAGCAATTATACGCGGTTTATGGTCGAAATTGTTCTAAGGTTCCACCTAGTAAACTGAATAGATAGTCGTAGCTGTCTACTACTCCTCTTATCACTCCTGTAGTTAGGCGTCAGTCAGTCTGAAACATTACCAACTTGAATTCTTGGCTGTATATTGTAAACCAAGTTTACGGTTACTTTACTAGCATGTTTCCTCATCTCATACCACTTGGATAGCAGTAGATCTATTTAAGTTGTTGTCGATTTGCACGTACAGCAGCACTTCCAGTGCATAATACTGACTTGTATCAGGTGCAAATTGAGAGTGGAGTGTATCATACAGGTGAGTTAATTGTATGTGACAGTGAATTGACACGCACGCGAGATTGTCTCCAGGTCGTTTCATACTCATTTACAAATACAGGTTTGAACATGCTTCCAATACCGGTGTCCACGACCGATAAACATTCACTAAAACATGTACGCAGGTGGTGTGCAGCGGTATACTAAAGAAAAACGAGTTGTTCGAATGAATATCTGTGGGAATGACTTTGTGATATTCAGCGAGAGACACCAGATTTGTATAAAGCCTCACAATGGCAGTTTGTGTTGGATTTCTTCTATAGAATGACCTTAAAGAAAGCCTGAACAACTTCTCTTTTGGAGTCAATCTGATCAATAGTACTAACGACTGATCCACTATGATAGCAAGGACGAGAATCAACAATATATGCATGCACACTCTCCTTGCATCAAGTAATTTGATTAGGCTAGGCTAGACTAAACTAAGCTAAACTGTATATAAATTTACTTTGCCTCACTCCACACTACTTTGCTTAGCTTCCTCGAGTGAGTTTGGATTGATTTAAACGGATTACAGTGTCACCACCATTTCCAACTCAGCACTCCACGACGATTTTGTTCTTGTTTGAGGTATCGAACCGATAATCCACGCGTTGCAACCCAAATCTTGTACCCGCTTGACTGCCAGTCCCATATGGATCACCGCATTAAGGGCGGAAAACATTTGAGCTGCCTAAAAATGTATATCGCATGAGGTTGTGGGCTCATTGCTTATTAGAATTGAATCGCCTCTCCCACGTTTGGTTTTCTTTCCCTAACTTGAACTCTGTGAAAACTCTACTTGTCTTGAGGAGTGGCTGAGAGAACAAAAAAACTGTAAAATGGAAAGGAACGCATTCCAACAGACAACACACAAGAAGACGCCCCGGTGTTTACGGTTGGCTATTTGGATGTGGGATTATTGAGCCAACTGTGTACTTTTAATTGGTTATATAACTGTCTAAAGTCAGAGCTGAACAGATGACAATAGTCAGGTTATATCTTAACCAACTGTCATTATATTAGGTCCCACCTTTCCCGTGTTATAAAGTGTAGGAACTGGGTGTTACTAGATCCCCGTCATTTGGTAGGGTCCATTGTCTGAGCTATTGTTCACTGGATAACCTGGAATATTTGTTAAACTCCCGCTGTTTTTTCCAGTTCACAACGTAGCAAATGAGTATGTTGAGAAGAATGAATACTTATAACCTGATTGCCATGAAAACGAGGACCCAACTTTCAGTTGGTGTATCCACCCCCTCAATGAGCTAAACAGATGGTCCGTTTCGTTTCTGTTGGGTTCACAAAGACTTCATCTACTGAGCCCCAATCTCACCCAGAAGGGGATAATTTTGAGCAGTTACTGTTGGTCCCTTCCCATCCCACCATGCTTGGTTGAATGACCCCGTCCAGCGAGAATAATCTGTTAGCCTTCCAAGCCTTCGGCTTCGGACACACAAATCGAAACTTCCGTCCACAAAGTGACTATACCCCAGGTCGACACATCGTACTGTCGTGACTACCTCAAACAAGCGGTAACGTATTCGTCATACCTCTGCCAGTTACAATAATCTATTCACTTCACACAATCACGACAAGACGAAATGATGTGTAGAAGATAATCGGTGTCAACGGGAGAAGACAACAAGAAATCCTGTTTCGTTTGCCATACACATTGTGGTCTGGACTGTTTGGGGCTGAGCACCCATTGTGTAGGTCGCAAGTGACTCGAATGCGGCTTCCGTCAGCTGGTCTAAAATAGTTCACTCCCACGAATCAAAACAATTTTCTCAAAGAAGATTAGTTGACATGCTTTTGGTGTGGTGTTGGTCAGTATCTACTTCGATCACTTTCCGATGGTAACAGTGCGCCCTCTGTTTTTTGCCATGCTCGACCGTACTTTCCCGATCAGGAAGAGAGGAACATCGCTCCGTTTTCTGTTCAGGCCTATCGTCAGTTGATAGCGTACCGATTGGCCGGCTCTTGTCTCCCTCCCTCTCAAGTGTTCCCACCGAATGTCAATGGGAATGAGGTCTAGCGACGGTGTTTGCGAAGAAGTACTCGGGTTTAGTGGTGTGCGTACATGCATATATACATCCTTAGCTTTGAGCCGAATCCACAGCTAACAACGATTGTGTTTGCCGTTGATGGTGAGCGCGAAATGGCAGGTTGATTAATAAATGCAAGTGTGGAAAGAATAAGTCAAAAGCTTTTGACTGATGCCCGGTGTGATGGTTCATTAGTCAAATGTTGAGCTAAGACTTAAAGAAATCTGGCTGAACACTGAAGAATGCATGTTGTCAATAGAACCTTGTGATAGAAATGACAACTTGTTCGGAAAAGAGGGTACCTATCACGTAAAAGTGAGTGGGAGCCATTTTTGCCGAGTAGCGTATGAAATCATTAGGCCGGACGCTGAGTCCAGGAGCATAGCACGCTCCAGATTAGACCCTCACTCGTGTTATTGTTCGGTCTCCGAACCTCTCGAGAGCCACCAAATCGTGATAGAAACGTGTTGGGGAAAGTACTCACTTCCTCGGCCGCGTCCGTCTGCATTTGTGCATTCGCCTCGATCCCATCTTGCAGGCCTCGAAACGCAGCCCAATCGTGATGCTAAAGCCACCTTGGTCCGAGTGCATCCATGCGACCATGTATACGCATGCATAACTGAGGACATACTTGCGTGCGTCCGTGGCGGACGCCCAGTGCGTTGTGGACACGCAAGTGACAGGTGCGTGCACACACACACACACACACACACACACACAGACACACACACACACACACATGGGTGTGGGGATAGATATGCCAGACAAAGTAAACCAATCGCAATACCACCCACAGCCACGCGGTGTTCAGCCAATTTGATCGACACTGCAGTCTGCACGCAACCCCAGTACGCTTAAACTAAAAGCCCCTCAACAAGGTTGGATAACCGAGGTGATAGTGATCATGGCCCCAGCCACGCCGTCTACGGGTCCGTATGGTCAACCCTTCGGTAGAATGTGAGCGTAGCGATAAGTTACCATTTGTCACGTGAGATTTGAACAGGTAAATAGTTGGAGTATGAAAAGCCACTGCGACATGGTCAGCCCAATAAGATGGTTGTCTGGCGTCCTTCGAGCATGAAAATCAATCCACCAGGTACAAGAATGACAGTGTAAATATTCCCAACAATTTGTCAGAACACAAAAGTAGGCAACGGGGTGATATCTAGAGAGCAATCCTGACGAACGTGGTGACGAATTCCAGTATGCGGCTCATATACGCACATATTTCACGTGTGTTATGGGTAGAATTACCACCTCAGGTATCATTGTGAGCTTATGTGGCGTTCAGCCGGCACTCTGAAGACCTGGACTACACACGACAAGAACAAAACACATGTGTTTCATTTTTATTGCATCCCATTAATTATTCGTCGACCTTTCTCGGGTCTTCAGTTAGATCAACCAATGAACTGTTAAAAGTTAATTAATCATATCCTTAAGATACAATTGACTGTAATTCCGAAGAATGATTAGAACGCGTCCCATGTCACATCTCGAGCTCATTTCATTCAATAATACGTTCAGTAATGCCACGTATTAGTTGACCAGCACAAAAAAAAAACAGAATACATTACATACTTATCCCCTACATAAATGTGACTCATCAGCAATTAGTTTCCGTTACTTGTTATATGAAACTAAGCCACAGCTTGGGTCGCCTGTGTGGTGACCGGCGACGCTCAAAAGCGCGTCAAGCGAACTGCGTAGAACCTCCGAGTACGTTAAACAACCATCGAAAATGTGTGAGCGAGAGGACTTTGGAGAGTAGAATAACAAATGCGTCGTTAGGAAAGAGGCAATGATTCGTTGCGTGCAACTGGTTGCACGACTGAAGTAAGTGGCACTGATGGTCAATTGTATGGTCGCCGCCATCTGAAACGGGTTAGTCTGTCACAATGACCGAAACGAAAGAACACCTGTGCTTTGACCATCAGTCATACACAAAGGGCATACGTACAGACCAGGTAAGCGGGAAAACGCGATTGCGACCGGAATCCTTAGGGGAGCCACGAGACAGCAAGTCACTACACCCCTCCGAAGTATTCACCAGGGTGGACACTGTCTGCTAATCACCCAACATTTGAACCTTCCCTTTATCGTTCATTCGATTCAGAGACCATGCCTCGTTGAGTTCATGTTCGGTTGATTAGTCTTCGCTAAGTGCTACATATCTACAATCTTTGAAGTATTAGAAAAAAGATATGCCTCCCCGTTACAGCTCATTAGTGAGACGCATCAGGAAAGGTCACTGTTGGCATGCGTGAGTGACATAATCCATTCACCTGAGTTTGTCAACTTGACTGTCTGACATGCTGTGGTGTCAAGTTCTGACCGCGTTTGTTGATTAGTGGGCATGCATTTCCTCTGCTATTAACACTGAACCTGTGCATTCGATTTTTACCGGATCTGTATAATATACTGTGCTCAACACATCAGGATAAGTTGAGACAACCTGAGAACTTGAGACACATAATTATTAATAAGGAAAAAATCTCTCGGCCTATCAATAGTCACTTGAAAACTGGATGTAATATAAATTAACTACCTCGTCTTTTTATTGTTGTGTCAATGTCACGAATGACAATTTATCCCTAGAAACATTAAAATGTCTCTCCTCTCAGATGAGATCACAGTTACATCCATAACCTAAGCACACCATCTCGACACGTTTCCTGTAGCTGTTATGTTTCAGACAACGATTTCTTAAGCTCCGCATTCATTCATGTGCAGAATACCTTCGCCAACATATGTCGGCAGTCGTTCGACGCTTAACTCAAACCACAGGCTGATTTCACAACATATCAATGTGGCCGGATAGACCATCGAAACACTGGAATGTTAGAAAGGTTCAATGTGAATCGAAGTGATCTGAGAAGCTAGTTCAAACGCTACCCGAAGTGTGGTGATTTCAAACATTTTCCAGAAAGTGGTCTCCAAGAAATAATTTCTGACCGAAAAGATAGGCGACTGTTGAGAACGACAAGACTTACTGTTTTACATTTAGACCAATATTGTACACTTTGCGTCTATTATCGGCTTCCAAGCGAGCAGTTCGACGATGACTGAGCGACAGCCGTTTAGGATACAGGTGACAGCTCCGCATAGAGCGAGGGTGGTTGATACGTTTGAGAAAAAGTGCTAGAATACGAGTCTTTTCCCAGCCCTAAATCGGAACCTCAGCAGGCGTATGTACGGATGTTTGTGGTGAGGAATCAATCAGTTTGTAAGGCTCCCCTTTGATAACGGTAAAAATCGCCCTGACAATGACTTGACATGAAT
This sequence comes from Paragonimus kellicotti, assembly GCA_014220965.1. Taxonomy (NCBI): domain Eukaryota; kingdom Metazoa; phylum Platyhelminthes; class Trematoda; order Plagiorchiida; family Troglotrematidae; genus Paragonimus; species Paragonimus kellicotti. The sequence goes on along the minus strand of LOND01001234.1, from coordinate 38,721 downwards.
TGTGGTCGTCCTTTTTAGCCCACAGAATGAAAACAAAACATGAAAATTTGATGGTGGATGCAATAAATGGTGGAGTATAGAAGTATATAGACTCACTGCAGTTCGGGAGGTAAACATTAGGGAAGAACAGGCAGGGTTTCGCCCTGGGGGGTTGTATAGATCACATTTTTACCCTTCGTCAAATTCTGGAGCAGCGTCATGTGTACCGCCGGCCAACAATCGCCGTATTCCTCGACTATAAAGGTGCGTTTGATTCGGTGGACCGATCTAGAGTCGCTTAAACGTAGGGGTGTACCGACTAAGTATGTGAACATACTGTCGGCGCTTTATTCCCATACTTCAGCTCAGGTTAGGGTTTACGAAGTATCTGACAGTTTCAGCACCAGGAGCGGCGTACGTCAAGGCAAGATTGTTGTGATCACGTAGATTTAATGTTAGATAATGAAGTCATGGAGGTTGTTGACCGGTTTGTATACCTGGGAAGCTGCATCAGCGGTGGCGGCGGAGGTGTAGGGAATGAAATAGAAGCGCGTATTTCCAAGGCTAGGGCGGTGTTCGCTAATCTAAGACACCTATGGCGACAGAGAGGTATTTCCCTAAAGCTTAAGGGTCGTGTATATCAAACAACAGTGAGGGCCGTATTACTTTACGGCAGCGAAACCTGGCCACTCAGGGTAGAGGACGTGAACCGTCTTCAGGTTTGACCACCGATGTCTGCGTTCAATCGCTCGTATCGGGTGGCACCAGCGAGTAAGCAACGAGGAGGTTAGGAAGCGGGTGTTTGGCACTGATTGTCAAACGAGTTCTTGTTCAATCCTTACATTTGCACAGACTTAGATGGTTAGGTCATGTACTAAGGATGCCAGCTAGTCGTTTGCCACACCGAGCACTGTTTGCCGACGCTGCGGCCGACTGGCGCAAGGTGCGAGGTGGACAGATGATGACCTGGCGTAGACAAATGAAATCGTTCACGAAGGGGTTGGTCACTGTAGGTCGGGTTCGTCTCCCGGGCTGGGGCCCTCGCGACTCACAGAGTCGGTGGCTTGAGACGTTAGGTGAGATGGCGGTTAATCGAACTCGCAAAATGAAAACAAGACATGAAGATTTGATGATGGATGCAATAAATGTTTAAGCATAGAGCTCATTATGTATATAGTGTTTTCCACCACATTAATTGTTTAAAATTGTAGAACCTAAAGATAGTATTTGAAAAATGAAGGCATAAGTGTAAGGCGGACCGGATCGATGAGACGCATTTTTATGGTCGTATTCAGAAACCACGAATAGTTGATGACAGTTGTTTACCACACACTACACCCGGTGGTGGTTGGCGATCACTGGTAGATACCTGCTCAAGAGTGTGCCTACGGTACTCGAGCACATGCGGATGCGAAACGATTCAGTCGAGCATAAGGGCATTTCAATGGATGGAATGCAATAAATAAGGCAGACGGACCCGTTACCAAGAGCCCCTGCGTACGTTAAGGTTAGTTTGTCAACTATCTGACTTGCGTAGATGAGGCCTGACAAAATGAAGTGTAGAAACCTAACGGAGCTGTAAATGAATTCAATTCATCCAATGCCTCTTTGTCACTTAGATGGTAATCAAACGGTAGTTTTTTTTAAAAAAA
>LOND01001234.1:4216-29533 GCA_014220965.1 Paragonimus kellicotti | reverse complement strand
GAAAGTTCGAAACAGTTGACGAAATGCTGTGTGTGTGTGGGTGGGTGCGCTGGGGACACATGCAAGATAATGGGGTCCAGTTTAAGTTAACCTTAACCGTAGAGTGAATAAGACGGATGTGAGGATAGTAGCGTGGCTGGTACAAAACGGGAGCAAGCCGAAGGGAAGTCGGGGTGGAAGAGCCCTTTCAGTACACATTTATAGTGACCAAGTTGTCCCATATAGGTGTGTTTGCATGTGGCCCAAGTCAATTTGTGAAGGACATGTGCGAAAGTAAGCAATCATTGTTGATTAAACGCAAATCTAAGGATTATTTGTTTGCATCAACTGTTTGTTTAACTTAACAATCTTCGTAATTTCGGACACTTTGTCCAGTGGGCATTATCCAATCATGCGTGGAATTTTTTTTTAAAAACTACCGTTTGATTACCATCTAAGTGACAAAGAGGCATTGGATGAATTTCGTCAACTGTTTCGAACTGTTCGTCGTTCATGGTCACCTAAACTACAGAAAAGAACATGGTGCAACCACGACACCTAAACTGTTTTGCATGAACGATAGACTTCATGTGGTTGTGGTTCCTGACGAATTTTCTTAACCAGCATCCCAATTAAACCACATAAATTTTGACAAACTTATTATCAGGTTGGCAAACTGCTGGAAGAACTGGGGCTAATGCTACTGATAACAAATAACAAACCGCATCGAATTTATGAACCCCGATCAATATATCAGTAGCTTGGTCTGGCCCATATGTCTGTATGGTTCTTCCCAGTGAGTAGTAGGGAATTTTGTTCTACACGGGTTGAACAGCGTTCACATAAACTTTCCGGTAAGCCCCTTTTGAAAGTAAGCACTATGCTCATGTTCAGTTCCTGCTATGGCAGTAGTGCATATCCTTGCCACGGCCACCAGTAATCAAAATATCATTCAACAAGTTTGGTGATTTCTGTGACCATAACTTGGTTAGAAGCCCTAGTCGTGGGACTGTCGAGTGGTGTTAACAGAACAGTTACTGTGTCTCTTTTCAAGGCGACCAGGAAGTCTGAGCATTACTCACAAGCGAAATGTGGCTGAGCGTTTGCATATGATAATTCGGTCGTGCCTAATGTGAGGTCAATGGCGCAGTGGTCAACACGGTTGCCTCATGAAAGCGTGGCCGGAGTTCTAACCCCGGCCGTGACAAGGGCGTGATTATCTAAAGTGGTCGCCTGCTTCCTAAGGAAATTGTGAATGTCGCTCGTCATACTGTGGGACTTCTAGTCGTTTATCACTTGTTAAGACGCTGCTCCATAAGTTAGTTTGTTATAGGCAATGGTGTTTCGTAGGCATACAGTCGCCTAATCTTGTTTCTGAGTCATCACGGTCCTTTATATTTGATCTCCCCAATGCCAAGAACAACAGTAATCAGTGTCATATTGCACTCAAAGGGTGCACCATCACTCAGGACGGTGACTGAGTGGCCCGCATACACTTGAATAACTGTCCTGCTAAGTTGTGAGTCACTTTCACGAACGCTCATCTAGCTGCTGTGAGTTACCCGGTTAAACCGGATAGCATGATTCCAACGTCGTGTTCCACCGCTTCAGTTGCATCAGGTTTGGGTGATTCAGTAACGACCGCTTGGTATGCGTCGCTCCGGTAGCCCAATAAACCGCAGCCGTGGGAGAAGAAATCCACTCTAGCATAGCCCCGGCAGCTTATTTAGGACTGGCGCTGGTCAGACAAAGAACGTGCGGAAACCGAGGCAGAGAGCACGCAGGTAGGCACGCGCACAACATGCGGACACTGGAATTCAGCTGCAAACAGACACATCAGAAGACAGACAGATGGAGCGTGTGTCCGCATGCCTTGTACGTGAGTGCATACATGTGTGGCTGTGGTTGATACCCCTACGGTGGGTGGTGGGTGCACCATGTGATCCCAGCCAGCTGCTTACCGTGCCAACCGTGAGTTGGAGTGTGTGTGAAAGGGAGAAGAGAGGCAGCCAACGCGGGACGGAGGTGGCTGGTGGACCGCGCGAGGTTAAACGACAGCCGTTTCACGTGGGTGCGGCAACGCCTGAGTTGGCCCAAACCATCTCCCCGCCGCGCGTGGTGACCTTCGAGGTCAACAACCAACTAGCCAGGGGTAGAAAACCTAGTGATCAGGCCGAAAAGTGGGTCTTATGACGATATAACGTATCAAATGCGTCTGTATAACTGTGTTCCCCTTATCGCTTTCCACATCACCACCATCCGAGTCAGCTCTCTAACTTGCACAGTCTTGTATGTGTCCAGTAGCCAAGCTAATAAAAGACAGAGCACACCCAACAAGCAGTTGTGCGATGACAACCAACCGCTAAAAGTGTGGATGATAGTGCGGGGTGGAAACTGATGAATGGTTTGGTACGTCATATGGGAAAGCATGTCTGCTACAGTGTGTACGTTTAGGTGGACGTCTACTTCGGGACTATATAAGCTTCTTTCCTATGCGAATCACCAAATGGATTCACTTAAACAAATGCCCCTTCTTCTCATGTTCCATCAATGAAAGCGTACGGTCGCTATGTCGTAGAGGAGCCATAAACAGGAAATAGCAGTGGTTGAAATTCCGTTTGCGACCTAAATAAACACCCTGCAATGGATACAAGTGTGAATAGCGCGGAAAGAAGAACGTGACTTCACGGTGGCTGCGCAGCCCACTTGATGAATAGTGGAGAAACTCGACGACGCTGAAGAAGGAACCTTCAGCTAAGCCACTTTGTTACTTTGCGACAAGCATGTTGTATAAAGCTTTGAATTAGATCTATTCATCCAGTTTATTCTATCCTCATTCGTTGAATATTAAACCAAACCGAAATGACGGTTCAATTTGAGACAAGTAATGTTCTGGTTTCTTCAAGCATTATTCAAGCAAAATATAACCTGTGTTTCGGTCAGTTCCAGTGACCGGCTAGTACAGAAAACAGGCAAAAAGATGGATCACCGAGTTAACCTAGTAGCAGAGATTAAAAAGACGAACCAACGAGGAAGCAGTTTGAGGGACATCTGGATATTCTATCCAACATCTTAAGCGCACGGTCACTATGACTATAATGCGCTAGAGGGTCCAATATGAATGGCGCATATCAGCGCCGGTGGCAGTTTCTTCGTCTTGGTGACTGAGTCGTAACAGCTGGTATACGCGAACACCCGTGCAAAAACACACACACCAACATACACACACATGTATGAAGATCGGACAACCAATCAATGACTGGCAGTCACACCGGAGTTAATGATTGCCATCTTGCCGCAGTGGTAGATCAAATGGTGTGTTAATCACCGAGATGGTTGTGGGAACATTAGGTGATCACTCGTAATACGCTGGTCATCATGACTGACAGCTAGTGCACGCAGTGCTCATATCTCTCCTTACAAACAGACAATACGGGAATCTGGAGAGGATTGAAACGATCACATTCGTAGGGAGCATGTTAATCGCAAGAGTTTATTTTTCGATATGGCTTGTGTAACGTTGAGCCAAACATCGCTCAGCGTGACATGTGGACCTAGGGTTGGGCTTCATTCCATTACATGAAGCACGACTGGTGTTCAAGGTCAATCACAGGATGTTATGGTTGGCGCTATCGTCAACTTCATTCAATTACAACCACATTGACGTAGTGTCGTATCAAAACCGGTCATCATCTAGCTGACACAAACCATCATTTCGGTAAGAAGTCACTTTGCAAACATTCATTTACTATCCTTATCTGACCAGAGACTGGAAACAGAAACATCATCTAACAAACTAACATCACTGACAAAAACCATGTCTCCAGATTTCCAATACTCGTTTTGAAAAAAAGCCTATCGAATTGGCCACGCCAGTTGCTTTTGGTGTTACCTCCAACAAATCAGGTCATCGTGTTCGAGCATTGAACAGACAGTAACTGTGTCTCCTCTCGAGACGATCGGGCAACCTGATCATTACTCACAAGCGAAAGTGGTTGAGCGTTCACATATGATAATTCGGTCGTGCCTAATGTGAGGTCAATGGCGCAGTGGTAAACACGGTTGCCTCATGAAAGAATGGCCGGAGTTCTAGTCCCGGCAGTGGCAAGGATATGCACTACTGACGAGCTCTAATGAGAGCGAAACTCGAGTCTAGTGCTTCTTTTCGAAAGGGGCCGACTGGAAGTCTATGGGAATGCGACAGCTGCGATCAATTGTGGGTGATGTTCAACTTGAAATTAACCAAATCCTCGACTACTCACCAGTATGTTTGGGGTGTTTCGGACTGATCAGAGCCGAACTCCGAACGAATATTGCTTGTCAGCCAAGTAGCCTACTGATTGATGTGAACTATACGAGTTACTGCTGAGTGGAGTAAGTTGATATAGAGCAGACTTCGTAACCGTTCGATTGATGGAAGTGCTCACGTGTCAAGATTGAGTTAGCCATGATGTACATGCCTTTTGTTCTCTTTTATTAATAAAAAAAAATCTGTTCTTGGCTGGAAGTGTTTAGCTTAATCCGACAAGAAGAAACCTGTGAAATAACAATCTACGCCTTTCAATACACAACTCAGTAAATAGGTCGAAGTCGCATTTTTGTCCAAGGACATACTTAGTGGACAGTATACTTCTAATCACTGAGATATCTGTCTACAATCAGAGTCAATAAGATAAGAATTATCAACGTCTTTGTCACCAAACTGTTATTTTTAATCTGATATTGAGGACGTTATTAAGTTTACGAGATAGCCCCTCGTTTGTTTTTCTGGAATCTCTATACACAATAGCTGCTGCTAAATTCTTTGATTATGTGTAGTGAATTGATCAGTCAATGATTTAATTGACCACTGGAGTTGGTGTACTACCCCCAAATTCGTTGACTGATGTTCGTATGGCTTCCACCTTAGTGGCAGCATGTGCGTTAGGGTCGGCGACTTATGTTCATGTCTCTCAGAGGGAGTTCGTATTAGACACATGATACTAAAGGTTGCAGCATCAATACTAATTTCAAAGACGCTGAGTAGTGACGAACGAAACTCGGTTAACCTGTGAACTCGTTGACTTCCCTATCCCTTTTCTCATTCACAGTCGAGCTAGATTAATAAGTTGGTGACAGTGAATGGGTTTATGCTTTATGGTCTGGTTACCATGGCAGCAAAGATCGTCGTTCTGTTAGTCCATCTGCTCCTCAGTAGGTTGGACAGATGGTCAGTTTTATTTGTACTGGTGTCCTTCCGTATGGGGTCATGGATGCTCAAAACTATTTAATAGTCTACCTCAATCTACTGAGCATGATACATATTCAGATTTCCCACGTTAATCACAGTCGTGGGTTTTCTGAATACACTTATGGATTTTGCCACCCACCAGGCTGGTTGACCCCAGTCGATGAAGATAATCCAATAACGTATCGAAACCACTGATCTCCAAGTCCGAAGTGGAGCTTATGTCTACATGGTAACCATATCAGTAGCCGTCACGTTTACCTCAGTACCTGATTCAGATATTCGGTGATTATTCATTCATGGTTCAATAAGCCAGAGTGAGCTCGATTATGACAACATGACAAGTGTCGATAGCAGAAGACAACGTTCCGTTGTGTCCGAATACTTGGTACCATTTGCCATAACTCCTCTGCACTGAGCCACTTCAACCCGATCTTTCATCACAGTTGAGTACAAAACATTAGCGACTGTTTGCACACAGTCGACCTAAAATAACGCACTTTTATGAATCAACATTATTTCAGCGAAGGAAGCTAGTCGATAAGTTGTCAATCCGATGTTGGTGAGTATCTCATTCGCCTACTTTTCGATGATATCAATGTACTGACCGTCCGTGGCACACCCGATATCCCTCCCCTGTTCACGTATGGCGAATGTGTGTTCTACTTTGTATTCAAAGAAAGACTGTCTGTAAAATATCTCCAAACCGTTTTCCACTTCTAATGGTCTCACTCATTTCCAATAGGGTTGAGATCAACAGTGACCGTGTTGTTAAATGAAACACCCTCGTTTCGTGATGAGCGTAAAATTCGTGAATTACCCGAACTTGGCATACGAGAACTTCATAGTGCTCGAGGATGGATCTACGAATTTCCAGAAGAAAACGTTCTTCTGCAATTTCAAGTTATCACTGACCATCACTAGTGCGATCAGAACGACTGAGTCACTCTTACTGCTCTACGAGATGGCACACCAGGTGCATACGGACCAACCGCCGTGTTACACTGTGACCACTATGCATTCATTTCGGACGGACACACATCTTGATTTCTAAACACGCCAATTGTGCTCGCGCTTCACAAAGCAAATCTCGGCTCATCAATCCACATAAGCTTGTCTTTGTCTAGTGGATAACTTCGTTGTCAACTTTGGACACCAGGTTGAGTGCCGTTAGGGGTAATAACGGAACTCAAATGTCATCTAGATCGAAAGACGTACTGGCCGATTCAGTGCGTTGATATGCAAGCAAATGTGCCTAAATGATCGGGAAGCTTGTTTGATACTGTTGTTGAACTGGGTGCACTCAGTTGACCTCTGCCATGCGAATCAGTTCATTTACAAACGTCTACAACAACAACAACAACAATCATCATCATCAACAACAACAACAACATCACGTACTGCCTTCCAGTTACAGTTGAATAAACGACATGATTACTTCTACCAGGAGATTTTTTTGTGCTCCTTAGTTTAACATCGACACCTCGTCACCTCGATACGACAGTTTGGCATGAGATAGAAAAACACGTGACCCATCTGGTATCCCGAAGTCAGTAGGGCCAATATAGGGTAATCGTTTCAGTGGTCGGTTGATGACGTACACCGTATCGAGTGAAAATCTGAAATGCTAAACCAATAGCGTGATTTGGAGATCGTTGCACGAACAACAGAGTGAGACAATGGATGTTACATCATCTGTGCACTAACGTTGCAGAGAGAGCAACGAGGCTCGTTGTACAGTGCGCCCCGTTAACAAGTGAAGTACCGTTGTTATCATGCTTGTCAACTCCTGCTCTGTCTAGACATACATTGAAGTTTCAGTAAGTTGCATTAGTTTTGTTTAAAGTAGATTGACGGACTGTATTTTTCGGTCGGTAATGTGCCAACTTGCTATCCTAGGCTCGGTGGGAAAGCACACTTAAGTAAGCACAAAGCGAGTGAACAGGCTTTTAGATCCGTGGCAACTACAGACTAGTTCAACTGCATACTAAGTCCTGAGTCCCTATTTTGACGTCGTTAAGACAACATTCTGATAGGCACGCTTGCTAGAGTTATCTAGTTGTTGTGTTGCGGTCGTACCGCTTTTAAATCACGTGAACGTGTGAAATGAAAAACAATCGTTCGCGTATCAGCCCCATGTGAGGGTGAGGATTATACTCAGTCGAGTTGCCAACCGGTTTCAGTTAGCACAGCCATTTGTCAACAGGACCCATGCTGCCCGTGGCCGCAGCTATATTTCAACTTCAAGGTCAATCGTCAAGATAACCCTCTAGCCAAGCGATTGGTCATATACATTTGCGGTCGAACATCGCCCATTCGGTCGGTGCCTATGTCGCAGTCAACACAGATACAGTAGGTAAGCATGAGAATAGAAATATATCGTATATTTCATTTCAAGATATACAATACTTTGTGTGGTATAAGGAGCTGAACCCTGTCTCGTTGTTACAGGCTAACGTAAAAGCTGCAACAGTAGTGGAGCAGACGGTGACAGCAACGACAATCGGTTTTCAAACCATCCCAATACAAGAGATCAAGTTGGCACAAGGCAGTCCACAAAAAGCGTGGAGGCGATTGCACGAATAGGTTACAGTGACTGAAGAAGAGCAAACGTTCCGCTGGTAGTTTCGGTTTTAGACGTTCTCAACACATAGCTTACGAAAAACTAGACGGAAAGTTCCAGAGAATCGACGGCGCATTCGACTGAGTCATAAATTAAGAAACATTGGGCCACATCCACCCACAAACAAGCTGGTCATAATCCCTAATGGACGGGCGAGTTTTACAAGCTAATTGTCGGAAGCTGTTCGCCTTAAACGACAGTGCATTTAATAAAGCTTATCCTTCAAATTGGCTACGGTCCACTTGACCTCCAGCAAGTTCACTTAAGAAGATGCCGGAAAGTGTCAAATAGAATCGGTGTTCACTGTACTTGATAAGAAAAGGTTACAGAAAATACAATAAACATTTGAACATAATGGACAGTCCGTGCTGCATGCTTACAGTCAACTCCGTCAGTGTTTACTCTACAAGATATGCTTTTGGACACTCAGCGATTAATGCTAAGTCAAAACTTCTTGAGCCTTGTTAGTTCACAGTTCACTGTGAATTGGTCTAACGGTCTCCTCGTGAATCAAATCTGAAGCCTTAAGTCATAGCCAAGATGAGAGGATTATGCCTTGTTTCAGTGATCTGCTACAGCCACACAGCTTCGGATAAATGCAGACAGTACAACGCCACAGTTTTGACGCCTTCCCGAAGATGTGAGATTCAGAAGGGAAAGAATCATCACGGACGCACATTGAGGGAACTCTAACGTTGAATACCTCCATGCTGTGATCGTAAAACCTGCAACTCACAGTTGCCTTGGTTATAGGATTCACAAAGCGGTAAATTAGATCTACAAAACCCACGGATTCACTGCCATTCGCTAAGTCTTCAAATTATCTTGTTTCGTCTGGTCGAGACAGACAGGTGGCTTGCCATTTCAATTTCTCATTCAGCAGGCGACTGTTGAAATGATGACACATTCATATGATGGTAGCCGCAGTTACGCATGAATGATTGAGATACACTGTGTATTTGAGGCGAAAGATTGCCGTACAGACACATTGAGCTGGTGTGAAGTGGTTCGAATACGTTTTATCGGACACCAACAGATCCGCTTCGAGTGTATACTTTGTGGAAAAAACACTGCTTACAACTGGTTTATGCAGGACAAGCAATCGACATTGTCGACACCAGCGACCAGTTCTATGCTAATGCTGGTGCTAGGAATTTGTCTGCCTCTGACGAACGGAGGGACCGCAGAAACTTTTCAGGTATCTTGTCCCTTTTTACAACAGATGACTTAGCATTCCCAAAGGGGAAAACCAATGAAATATCCCTAATTCTACTTTGTATATCAATTGGTTCTATACTAAATTCCAATAGAAATACGAAAACTATTCGACCAAGCATGCAAATCCGAAAATCAGTTTGTTACCGAAGAAAGTGTACCAAGTATCTGTTTACTAATGTAGGAACAAGTAAGTGGTAGCTTAATGCAGGTGACGTAGATTGCGAAGTTCAAGACTACATCTTCGAGCTCCGGAGTCCTCGAACACTCTTATCCACAGTTGGATAAACTGAGTGTTCAAGTCTAATATGCTCAGACGGATAGTCTGGAGAAATGCGATCCGGATGGGCGTCCGAAGGTTCAATGAACAATTATTGCGCGGCCGTGAACGTAAGCGCGCGGTACGCAAGGGAACCATCGGTGCCATAGGTCGTGGTGACATGACTATATGGCGTTGCGATGTGTGCGGCCGCGAATGCGCTGGCCGTTTGGATTAGTAGGTCATCAGCGTACTCATAGTACACCGTCGGCGAAGAGACAACGAGTACGTTAGGGTCAAGTAGGTTATATCAGTTATATCCATATTTTTCTTGTTCACATCAACCAACGACTACCGTCGTTTGGAACTCACCCGCTCCCATTTTCAGAAATCTGGTTGCCCGTGGGCTTCTACCTTTAATTTTATTTATCATTGTTGGCGTGCGCGTCGCTGCCTATGAGTCTAATGTTTGTAACACACGTGGTTCTTCGGACAGGTCTAATCTTTGCATATGATTTTACTCCATACTCCCTTGTAGGACTCGCACTAACATGTATCATTACTAATGGGGAGATGTTCTGTGGGAGATATTTTCAATTACTTCTTCCTGCCGAGTGTACTGATGCTTACCCCAGTTAGAGATCTCTTCTGTTCTAGTATACTGCGTCATTGCGAGTTAAGTGTGGGCTACCTAGCATTGACGCACGAACACGAAGATACCTCACACGCCACATACCCGTCTCTTCCTTCGCTTACGACGATACGGGTGAGTGCAAGAGCCGAGGAGTGGGTGCAGCGCCAGCCACATGCGGTGTTAATTAGGCGCAGGCGGGTCCCTTGGCCTCGGTCACTGTGACAAGGCTAAGAAAACGAATCGATGCGTCTACGCCAATACCGTTAGTTTAACGACGAGTGAACATTGGGGAACAGAATCACTACCCTGTCGTGGAGATAGCAAACCCGAATCATAGATCGAGCCATACCGAGCGACCGAGATCACTAAGGTTATGTAGAGAAACCTGAGCTCACTCAAACCACATACCTGACGAGACACAGCAGTTTGTACTGGCAGTGACTAGACACACATTCAAGTGGATTTAATCAATGGCTGCCGCCGTTGAGTGGTGTTCGAGTGGCTGCAAAGAAGGCGATAAAACAGGAGCGATTCACAGTGATAAGGTCTTTATCGTGCCATAGACTATCGTTTAGGGCGAAGTGAAGACTGTTCAGCTTGAGTGACCGCATTGGATTATGTGGCTTTGCTACAGTACAATTATGGATTTGAATTTACGTACAGTGGATGAGAGGGTGGTAAATCAGACCGCGAGTAAAAATGTTTCGCTTTCAAAACTCGGGTAATTAGCACACTTATCACGCTCAATTGTTATTCGTCTGTGTTAGACAGCCTCTTTTCTAATTGGTTGTTGGTCACCCGTTTGTCAACGCCCATCGATGGCCATCATGCATAGGGTATTCTGATCTTTGCTGAGCATAGTATTTACAGCTCCAATGAGATTTAAAACGCTTCAGGGAAACGATGGAACCGTGACCAGCACCGGCACCCGCCATGTAAACGTTCCACACCAAACGATGTGTGCGTAAATGTTTGAACGAATAGGTTTGAGTTATACACTCAAATACTTACGCACTGATGATGTCATTTCGTTTGGTGATGGAACGTTTGCAAGTCTAAATGCCAAGCTTGGCGAACATCCGAATATCTAAATCATCAACCCGAGCTACGAACAACACAACCACTAGTCCAATCATGTGTTGACCGGGTTACGTTGCTTGCAAGAATTCAGTTTCAGGAAGCCAGCTGCTTACCGGTGACTTATTTGCAACATCATCACGAATTACTATTAAGTATTCTCGTCTACCCCTAACATTTAGTGTACTTTGTACATATGCATGGTATACATATGCACACGTATGCATTCGATGACAAAGTCGCCAACCTGTCGAACGATTCACAGCCCAACTGATGAACCTCGGTGTAATTTGTTCTCATAACTGTATGCACTAAAGCTCTGTAAGTAAAACACAGTATTCATTATCCTGACAGTCGTTCGACAATTAGATCTTCTTCTGACATACAATGTTATGAGTGACACTGGACACACGTAACGGCTTCTTCCGGTTTCAGGTAAACTTTTCAGAAGACCCTTCCGAAAAGAGTATTATGTTCGAAGTACTTTTCTGTTAACAGTTTTCCGTATTTCATACGCATACCGAGACAAGCAGTTGAACTTCAGACAACACGCTTATGAGGTGGACGTGTTGTCCACCGAAAAATTTAACTCACCACTGGGCATGACAGTATGGTCAACTTTAATTGCTCCACCGCAGTGGATTGCTAGAAATCGTTTCAACTGTCCAACCTCTCTAGAGGTGACACACTTCACACCAGCCGATACACCCACGGCAAGGACTTCTCAGTTGAACTTCATTCCATTCACAACTTGTTAGTCAACTGTGTTGCTTAACGCAGCTCTACGTTGTTCCAATAATACCAGGGTTGAAGCAAACAGCTGACTACACCCCTGTATTCAGATGCCATCTCCTCGAAAATGAGGTTCCTGTGGTCATGTCACGAACACATTGACTGGTCTAGGGCGTTTGTGGTTCGAGTTCAACCATAGGTTCATCAGTGACATGTAATTCTGAGAGGAAACCTACGTCGTTGTTTCAAGATATTCACATCGGTTTCGAACAACTTAGTTTAAGGGGTAACAGTCGGGATTAACAAACCACCATAACACAATCGCCCCAAAAGGTTTTCAAACGAAATGGGTCCTGATATGAACGGGAACATGGAGGTGCAGCACAAAATGTGTGCGATCAGGGTGATGAGTTATGGTGTGCTGTAAAATCCAACTAAAAAATAAGTTATTCCCAACGCGCAATTGCTGCTAACCATCGACTGGCGTCAATTGACATCATATAAAGCTAGCAGTGCGATGGAACAAGTAAAAATGTGTCATTAAATCAAGTCGCTGTTAAATCTGGAGGTGCGGTTGACTAAACCGTTGCATAGGTGAGTGTGAGTCACCGACCGGCTGACACTTTCCTGATACGCTGTTGAATTCGGTTGTTTGACGTTCTCATGTCTGTCAAGAAAAATAAAGCAAAAAGCCAGGGTGTGCAAATGGTCAATCATTTGAGCGATTGGAGGCTCAGACAGCAGAAGCGTTTGAGCTGCCAACTTCAAATGGTTCCGGATGTTTGGGCTGCATTCACAAATTAAATGTTTCTGTCAAGTTTGCGTGCCAACAGCGTTAGAACTAAGGTGTTTGACGCGCCAGGTAGGAACATCAGCATTGCTAAAAGTCACAGAAAAGGTGGCAAAACTTGCTACTAAACATAGGGCTTTATCTGTGCGACAGAATAGCTTCGCGAGGCAAAAAACTTGCCTGACAAATCTGTTGTCTCTCCTATATGAAATAGCTCAGTGATTAGACCCAGGCAGACGAGTCGAAGTATGTTACCTAAATTTTAGCAAAGCTTTTGGATCTGTTAATCATCGTTTACTTGTCATAAAATTGAGAGCCTACAATGTGGCCCCATGTATAACTGAATGGGTCGGAGCCTACGTCTGTGACAGACGTTTTTATTTGCAAGTGGAGATGGACAAGTCAAGTATGATATTCATTAGGATTGGAAGTCCCCAGGGGTCAGTCTTGGGTCTACTACTTTTTCCAGTGTATATCAATGAGTTACCTAGTAGACTTAGCTGTACGTGTTACCTATTTGCAAATGGTTCGAAAATAACTGAGTGTCTCAAGGAGACCTACTTATAGCATGATTTGGATGAACCGTATGGGTTGACTGATGAGCGAGAACTGCCACTAAATGCCGGTAAGTATAGACAGCTATTGAAAGTTGGTATTGAAGTGGCATCTAGACGCATAGCAGGAGTTGGAAACAGTGTTGATATACAAACAGTGGTTGAAATTAGGGACTTAGGAAATCCCAAGAGCGCAATCCAAGGCGTAGCAACTGTTTGAAAAGCAAAAACTGGGCGTTGTACCAACTCAAGAGGACGGTTGCATCACGAGAACCAGAAGTACTGATTCCTCTGTATAAACGGTATGTTCGACCACACCTGGAATACTGCGTACAGGTGTGCAGCTTCCATCTTGTAAAAGACACGGAAGCACTAGGGTTAGTACAACAAAGATCCACAAAGATCTTTGGGGAGCTCAAACGAATGAATTATCCTAGAAGGTTCAAAGAACGTGATGTTTTTTCAGTTTAACAAAGGCGTAGGAAGGATGATCTGATTGAAACTTTTCAACTCCTGAAGTTCTTGGACGTCAGGAAGCACTTGTTAGTTCCCAGTGGATATTCATTGCTTCTGAGGCATGAGATGAAGCTTGTAAAGGGGCGATCCAGAACAAATATCTGAACACAGTTTTTCTCATATTGGGTAGTGAGTTCTTGGAATAAATTACCGCCCTCAGTACTGGTGGTCAACACAGTGCTCGCCTTTGAATACTATCTTGATAAGTGGTGGTTGGTGGTGTTTCCAGAGTTGGTTTGGGACTTTTCTGAGTCAACAGTGCGTGAGGTTTTGTTTTTCCTTCTTTCTTCCCTCTAGTATTAGCATATTGTCTGATTGTGTGTAATCATCCGTACGTGTCAGTATCTTGACTGTTTGTTTTAGTCTTATCCTCTTCTTCTGTCTGGTTTCACCATCAAATCTTCCCTCCCAATCTATTCATTTTCTTGTCTTTTTCCTCTTCTTTCCTTTTGAACGCAAGCCATGTTCGGACAGTTACGCTTCTGAATGAGCTTTATGGTGACAATAGTCCTCACCATGAACCTGTATTCATTCAATTAGCACGCCACTTTAGTCAACGGCTTTGTCAACTGACGTCACGTCGCTGGTAGGATTTTGTCAAGCTGAAGTGAAGCTACTGTCTTTTGCACCCGTTACAGCACGGTGGGATCTTGGAGGTCACAAGTGCAAGAAACTGATCATCATTGGCACTCGCCGCAAATCTCGTATACTGAACTGACCTGAAATAGAAGTAGGTAAGTGTGGATCGCTGCATCGGGCACCGCAAGTCGGGTTCGTCTCTTTTGCTATGTACCTCGTGACTCACCGACTAGGTATCTAGAACCAGAAGAGAAAACGACGGCTAATAGCGTTGTGAGACTTTAGTGTCACCGTCGTATGACACGTAACTATGAGGCAAGCAAAAGTTATAAAACGGTAGGATAAAAACCGCGAGAAAGCTGTATTGCGGATGCTGCCTTATTCTGCGTTACAGTTCGTTTGTTTGATTGTAGAGGACGAGCATCCTATTACTCGTGGTATGCATTTAGACTTAGGGTGTTTGTGTATAGAATCTGATTTCTGCTTACTCTATTAGCTTTAAACCTGGGCTTGTTTTCGTTTCTTGTAATAGATGTGTAGCAGTTAAGAATTAGCGTCAACCAATGAAAAATTCGTGACCATGTTGTTGCTGCTGCTGATAATGAGGAGGAGCGGGGAGGAGGAGAAGCTTATTGAATAACTTGAACATAACAGTCTGACGACCATCACCTGCTTTTCATAGCAAAAGTGACTAACGACAATAATAGTTTCCTTCGCAAAGTACTTACAGACGGCAAGCTAGAAATCACGATTAAAAATGAACGTAGACCACTAAAATCAGAGCGACACTACGGATTACCTGGAAGGTTTAGTAGAAACCTATGGCATAGTAAGAAGAGAAGATGGTTCAATCCAACGGAATGTGTACAGAAAACAAACTTGGAGTGGCCAGTACATTCACTTTGACAGCTTCGTTCCGCTAAATCAAAAGCGAAACCTCATACGATGTCTGACGGGTAGGGCGTTAAGATCTGTACCCCTGACACTTTACAAGCTGAGCTAGACTTTCTACAAGAAGTGTTCATGCAGAATGGCTACCCAATGCGTTTCATTCAGAAGGCGATGCAGGCGGTAGAGATGAAACTTAAGCCACCCTCTGTGAATAGGAAACTTGCGTTTATTAGTCTTCCTTTCAAGGGAGATCCCATGGCCGAAGTTATCTCAAGAAAGCTCAAAAGTCAGTCGAAACAACCTACTTTGCCGCTCAATTGTGCGTGAGTTTCCGTTCAACACCCGTTATCATGTCACAACTCAAAGACAAACTTCCTTGTTCTACAACTGTTGTGTGTATTTGTTTGCTCGTGTCGAGCATCATACATTGGTCGTACTACAAGGCGATTGTCTGACAGAGTGCGTGAACATCATCCTGCGTGGTTGAATAGTGGTGTGGTTAGAACGATTTCAAGCGCGATTGTTGCTCATTTGATTGACTAATCATTCTGTCAGTAAGAAAGACGCTTTTCAGATTGTCTACCGAGTGCCAAGGAATCGATCAAAAATGGTGAGATTTCGAATGTTGACCGTTGCCGAGGCCATTAGTATCCGATTCCGCAACCCTGACCTCTGCGCACAGAAGTTCGTGCGGTCACTTAATCCCCTGGCCCATAGTCAATCCACGATTTGGAACAGTGATTGCGTAATTGATAACAAACACGCCGTCCACAACCTCTATTGACCGTTTTTCTGGCTCACCCCAGTTACTGTTTTCATATTTATTGTGTTGTAATTAGCCTGATGATCAAACACGGAAAACAAGCCTTGTTCGCTACTTTGTCGTTCTCATGACTTCATTGGGTATTTTCGAACGAAAGAAACCTATAGCTTACAAAGAATCGTTCAAGCCAAGGGAGATCAACAGCATACGGTATTTCATAGGTAGCCTCTGCATGTGCTTGAGCTCCCCTATGTGATGAGTTTGGTAAAATGGATTGTAATCAGATGTAACAGACCCACTCAAGGGTGATCATTAACTATGGACCGTTCTCATTCATTGATTGGTTGCCATATCCTACCTGTTTGCAAACTTCACAAATCAGTTACGTCTTCACAACCTTGAAAGGTTTGCCGAAGTTGTGGCGATTCGTCGAGTTACTCCCGTCCTATGTGCTCAATACCAACTATTTGTATACCCTAAGCTGTTCTGCTTCGGCTGAGATTTCACATATTGTACACATACTCATTTCCGAAAAGTCAATGGGAATGCGACAGCTGCGATCAATTGTGGGTGATGTTCAATCTAAATGAAAACCAAAATCCCCTACTACTCATCAGTAATCAAAATACCGCTCAACAAGTTAATGATTTCTGTGATTTCAACTTTGCAGAGAAGTCCTCAGTCGAGGGGTCATCGATTGGAGTTAACAGGACAGTAACTGTCTCCTATCGAGACGATCGGGCAACCTGATCATTACTCACAAGCGAAAGTGGTTGAGCGTTCACATATGATAATTCGGTCGTGCCTAATGTGAGGTCAATGGCGCAGTGGTAAACACGGTTGCCTCATGAAAGCGTGGCCGGAGTTCTAGTCCCGGCAGTGGCAAGGGGAGGTGGGGGGGGGGGTAGGGGGGTGGGGGGCGGGGGCGGGGGGGGGCGGGGTGGGGGGGGGGCGGGGATGTCCGACCCGAAAACACCAGCAGCCATCCCCACCGCAAACCCCAGAATTTTGTTGTTCGACAGGCACTACTGACGAGTTCTAATGAGAACGAAACTCCAGTCTAATGCTTCTTTTCGAAAAGGGCCGACTGGATAGTCTATGGGAATGCGACAGCTGTGATCAACTATGGATGATATTCAATCTAAATGAAAGCCAAAATGCCCTCATCAATATCCATTTCTGTCAAATGATCCATTTTAAACTGCTGACAGAACGTGAATGTGGAATCGACATCTTCCACTTCACATGAAAGAGAAAATTTTTGAAACTTATTCATTTTGCATGCAACCTACTGATTCATTTGCAGAGAGCACAGGTTGTATGAACTTTACTGAACAGAATTGGCATATATGCATACCTCATGTGAATGAAACGCAATTGTGTGTGTGTGCGTATGTGAGTCCATGCGTGGAAATGTATTTGTGCGTGTGCACGCGTATATAAACTGAACGGGGTTAGCCATTCGAATCAACCCAACCGCTTGGGTGAGCAGCAACTTTAGACCGACGTATGGTGCATGAAATTGACCTTTTCCCTAGCATAATTGAAATTTTTGCATACCTCATGTGAATGAAACGCAATTGTGTGTGTGTGCGTATGTGAGTCCATGCGTGGAAATGTATTTGTGCGTGTGCACGCGTATATAAACTGAACGGGGTTAGCCATTCGAATCAACCCAACCGCTTGGGTGAGCAGCAACTTTAGACCGACGTATGGTGCATGAAATTGACCTTTTCCCTAGCATAATTGAAATTTTTAGCTCCTATTATGCACATCAAAACAGCGTGTTCCCGAACACTGGTCGGCTATTTTATTGATGTCTATCCAACATCGCTCAGATTTGATCGTACCTTTCGTGTGTAAATAGACACTCCAGACGACTCACTGGACTCTCCTCAGAGTAATGAACCAGATGAATTCAACGTTCACAAAAATCGCCCAACCTTACTCAAGTCGTAGGCACATCATTGTTGTAATAACGGAATTCAATTATAGTGGACAAAAATTCTCAGTCTGCGAAGTTGTGCGACACTAATTGTACGGATGTGAGAAACCTACGCGGTTGTTGCATTAACCAAGCCGGTTTCTATGATAAGGTCTGGTTTGTCCGTAAATAGTACACGATTCGTAACATTTCAAATTAATCTGTTATTTTGAACAGTGGGTAATGTATGTTCTAGTGTGCCATCTTTCACGATAGGCGGCGTAATGTCAGGTGGTTCAACACTGTGCAAAAAACGTCTAGAAACAGGCCTGACTGAAACATTCAGACAGCGTTGTTTCCTAATCACGAAAGCAAGAATCCTGATGAAAATGGCGTGAATTTATGGAAAAATATGTTAACCGCGTTTTAAGGCAAAATACAGCTGAGTAGCTCGGTATATAGTTTATGAGAAGCCTAAAAGCGAAGCGTTATATTCGTTTACTGGACAGTCAACGATACCATGTTTCGACTTGATGCTGATACGTTGACCAGAACAATGAACATTAGACTAAATAGAGTTGTTATTGGGTGCATCAGCTGGCCAAATTACACAAACAGATATGCGATTATGGATAGTATTGTGGACTCAGTCAATCACCTACTCCCACGACGAAAAAATGCAGTGACACACTAACGTTGAAGTAAATTGTTGAGTTAAAAATCCGATAGCGAAAGAACGGGCTGTCAGCTGGACGTCATGTGACGAAACTTGCTTCGGATGATGACACCGATGTCGGCAAATGCAAATACATTAGCCCCAGCTGGCTCGATCATCAATGATTCACCCGGTCAGTGTCTGGTTTCTACGGTACCGTTCAACCGGACGCTGCCTTCCCCCAATCGACCGTTCCAGCTCCCGGAAGATATGCAAATCCAAGACACCGGTCACGTTACCAGGATTATGCACTGGACTTGTTTCGGTCATACGACTGATCAGTTTAGTCTGGGTTGTCTAAACAAGGTCAGCTTAATCATTAAACCATTGTTCGCTCCACATATGTCAACTAGACGTTGTCGATACGTGTGGCCCCCCTCCACTATCACCCACGCATAAATACAGTTAATGCAACCAGACATAAGATGAATAGAATTGCTTTAACTTACCGGTGGAAGGTGAATATTTTTGTTCTGATCTGTCATTGAACAAAGATCGTTGGCAGTTTTCATGTGTGCAATCGGATAATACACCAGAAGAGTTACCAGAAAGTTATATCCAGCAGGCTCCAGTTTCAGACGAGTATCTCCTTGCCGTACACTTTCTTGATTTTGTTTAGTTGATGAATTACACAAACTGGTTTTACTATCCAAACTATCCACACACGTGCAGATGCAGTTGGTATCAGAAGCGATCCCCGTATCTTCCGAATGAGGCTTCCCGTTGAAACTAACACTTGGATTTGGATTTGGATATTCTCTGCTGTCCGACCCAAGATTCACCTTGTCACATCTCACCAATGGTGGACGTTGAAAATAATGCACAGCCAAACACAGAGCAGGCAGTGAACTATTAGTGGGCCGTCCGCACTGATCAGACAAATCGATGGGCACAGGCTGCCCGATGGTTACAGGGATTGGGGGCAAAGGTTCTCCGCCAAGTTGAATATCCCGAATGAGCATGTGGTCGTAAAATAATTGTGACTGGTGTTCGCCTAGATAGCCGGTCAACAGAGTGGTACATTTCAATGTGGCCGAATCAATGTTCTCCATATCCACTATCCTTGAAAGTGAAAATCAGAGGCGACCGTGTTCTAATACAGAATTGTACATGTCTCGTGGCGAATTGCTTGAGTTTTTCGATAAACTCAAACCCCAGCGTCCACAATTGACAGAAGCCGAAAGGTCCAAGCAAAATTATGCAGTCGTTGAGGCGTCAGTTACCATCGCCGTGTGCAGAACAGCAAGTTGTTTGTAGTTGTGTCTACGTTCATCTCGTTTGCAGGCATGCCTGTGTGCGTGTGACTATTCCGTATGTAGGCCACTATGTGTACGCGCGCGACCGTGTGCGTATGTCTATGCAAAACGTATGCACCTAAGGTGATCGATACGTGGTGGAGGTGACAGTAGTGGTAACAATGGTGCGGTGTGGTGGTGGTGGTGGTGGTGATAATGAATGCCGCAGCGGTGTCACGGCTCCGTATACTTTCAGAGTAGAGAAGCCATCATTGAAATTGTTACTCCTTTAATCCAACAAACATTTCGATGTGGACAATTGAAAGTTAGATATTGTGTTCGGATTTGACATTGGTGATACGTGTATACGAGTGGGTTCGTTAATGTTATAATATGCCTTTTCTCCTGGTCTTGGCCCAACTACAGACGAGCAAAAATGGTTGCGCAGGGGCAGCAGTAAACCGTAAGCTGTGCGAACATCGTTAACCCCTTGGCCTTGGAAAACAGCGCGTTGCACTGCAGCCAACTTAACCGACCAGCAGCCGTAGACTGATGGCTTGGTTGCGGGTGCATCTGGTTCGTTGGTCAATCCGCCGGTCTGTCTATCTATGCGTCTGTCTGTTTATCCTTCTTTCGATGGTCTGTGATGTGCGTGTACCGTGTGCGTATTCGTGTTTGTGTGTGTATGGGCCTGTGTATGTATGTGTGGAATGCACGATCGATCCTCAGCCACCTACTCTAACACAACCCCACCCCATTGCCACTACCTCACCCACGTTTCTTAAATTGGCATTCTTCGTCTATTCAGTCAGCGATGGTTCTGCACCCCATCACTCAGCTGTTTATTTGGTCTGGGGTGAACGTGACTAGGCTGCCGTCCTGGAAAGGGGTGTGGGGGGAAAGGGTGACGGAGTAGGTGACGCACGGGGGACAGTGAACTGAAGCCTGCAGGCTTGTAACATGTGTGTGGGGGGAGTCAGAACAACGCAAACGTCAAATTGCAATTTTTCTTTTATTGGGCGATGTCTAGGCAGTGTGCATCCTGAGGGCGTGTACGCTCGGTGTTACCACTTTGGGTCCATTTACTTGTCAACCGACCCGGTAGGATTTAGCACTAAATTTGATCGAACAGCATCCGGGCGACACGCATATATTGGGTTCATTGTATTAGCGTCCGTCCGGTTTACCACACCAGGAGTGGATTCTTAGGCTTAGCGTAACGATGACCTTGCCAGTAGCGGTTCAATAGGACCGGCCCTGTTCGTATTTGGGCTCATCAGATCTCAGAGTTAGGCCACCCGACGGTCATGATAGGAGCCGATACGTTTTGTCAGTCCTGCATCAGGTCCAGTGGACGTTTCATTTGAAATAGAGACACGTTTTTCTAACAGGTGATCAAGCCTCACCTTAGATTTTCTGTTCGTGCGGGTAAGAGCTACACGATTCATATATTTTAAAAAATGTTGTTCCTCGCTCCATATTCACATTTGCTTATATTCTCCGTAATCCCTTCTCGAATTAAAATAGGCAATATCCATCTGTTGTGACAGAACCGAACAAAAATCGGGTATTATTGTGAACCAGATGACATGAGAACACAAGTTTCGCAGACCTACACTAATCTTCTCTGATGGTTTTTAGCGAATGGAAAACGCATTTTAGTCCGCAAGGCAGACATGATTTAACTGTTTCCTAACAGTTTCCTTCAAAAATGACTATTCAATAGACCCACATAAGAAGAGAGCACACACTAGCTTTGCTTGCTTTGCATCATTGGCTGACTGATCGGGGTGCGTGAGCAGAGCACAATGCACTGATGCATTTGTATAGGATGGGAGCACATAGGTGACAATTCGATCTCGTACTCAACAAGCCTGTCTAGCATGGTAAAGGGATCGCATCATTCGCTTGGAGCTTGGAGCAAACCAAGCTGCTCATCGGAGTCCAGTGGGAGTCTTCACTTTTGGAAGGGCTGTGAGCTAAAGATGATCATGAACCGTGGTCATGGGGTTAAACAGTGATCGCTGGAGGTTGAAATCAGTCGTACGATATTAAGTAACCACAGAGATATAGAGTATTCAGGTTTCATACAGTACTAGACAGCCTCTTTTCTAATTGGTTGTTGGTCACCCGTTTGTCAACGCCCATCGATGGCCATCATGCATAGGGTATTCTGATCTTTGCTGAGTATAGTATTTACATTGTAAACGTTCCACACCAAACGATGTGTGCGTAAATGTTTGAACGAATAGGTTTGAGTTATACACTCAAATACTTACGCACTGATGATGTCACCTTGTTTGGTGATGAAACGTTTGCAACCTAAATGCCAATGCTCGGCGAACATACCGAATACCAAAACCATCAACCCGAGCTACGAACAACACAACCACTAGTCCAATCATGTGTTGACCGGGTTACGTTGCTTGCAAGAATTCAGTTTCAGGAAGCCAGCTGCTTACCGGTGACTTATTTGCAACATCATCACGAATTACTATTAAGTATTCTCGTCTACCCCTAACATTTAGTGTACTTTGTACATATGCATGGTATACATATGCACACGTATGCATTCGATGACAAAGGTCGCCAACCTGTCGAACGATTCACAGCCCAACTGATGAACCTCGGTGTAATTTGTTCTCATAACTGTATGCACTAAAGCTCTGTAAGTAAAACACAGTATTCATTATCCTGACAGTCGTTCGACAATTAGATCTTCTTCTGACATACAATGTTATGAGTGACACTGGACACACGTAACGGCTTCTTCCGGTTTCAGGTAAACTTTTCAGAAGACCCTTCCGAAAAGAGTATTATGTTCGAAGTACTTTTCTGTTAACAGTTTTCCGTATTTCATACGCATACCGAGACAAGCAGTTGAACTTCAGACAACACGCTTATGAGGTGGACGTGTTGTCCACCGAAAAATTTAACTCACCCTGGGCATGACAGTATGGTCAACTTTAATTGCTCCACCGCAGTGGATTGCTAGAAATCGTTTCAACTGTCCAGAGGTGACACACTTCACACCAGCCGATACACCCACGGCAAGGACTTCTCAGTTGAACTTCATTCCATTCACAACTTGTTAGTCAACTGTGTTGCTTAACGCAGCTCTACGTTGTTCCAATAATACCAGGGTTGAAGCAAACAGCTGACTACACCCCTGTATTCAGATGCCATCTCCTCGAAAATGAGGTTCCTGTGGTCATGTCACGAACACATTGACTGGTCTAGGGCGTTTGTGGTTCGAGTTCAACCATAGGTTCATCAGTGACATGTAATTCTGAGAGGAAACCTACGTCGTTGTTTCAAGATATTCACATCGGTTTCGAACAACTTAGTTTAAGGGGTAACAGTCGGGATTAACAAACCACCATAACACAATCGCCCCAAAAGGTTTTCAAACGGAAATGGGTCCTGATATGAAAAGTTTCACGGGAACATGGAGGTGCAGCACAAAATGTATAACAAGATGTTCAGTGAAAACAGAAAAACTGCAATGTTATTCGGTAATGAGAAATTTCTCCCAAAAGAGTCCACATTTTGGTAAGCTACATGAGCAGTGGTTCCACCTCGCTTGCTGCTCAACTCTGTATTGTTCCCCAATTCCAGTTTTGTAATATTTCTACTCATTACTCGCTACTGAGTATCGTCAGCGCCAGCAACGCCATGTTCATTTGCAAATAAATATTGTTCAGACAAAATCCTAGGATATTGCGCAACACAATGCCTTACTTTCACTTACAGCTCGGTTGTTTGTTTGCAAGGTGTAGGCGCCTTGATGTTGTATGTTTGAATATAGACGTAGCTATTTTTAGTAGTTAGGTCCACTTCCCTCCCCTCCTCTGTTTTCTTCTTTCTTCCTATATAAGTTTTTTTTTTTCCTTTGTTCTTCGTTGTGTGGCAGTCAAGCATCAGTGTGAACCACTGATGTATTGCTGTCTATGATGATGATGCATTCGATATTCGCTAATCACCCTGGGGATTTCTGTGCCCCTGTGGTTTTGACTGGAAACGAGCTTTATCCTTCACCATGTGATTGTGAATGAACGTAATTCCATCAATGCAGAAAGAAGACATGTTGCGATATGTTAACATTTCGTTTACTCTCATCAGTCGCAAACGTAAAACATGCGAGTTATATATGACACAAATAGAGATAGACAGGGTATGGACACGCACACAGTCACACCACGTGTTACGTCATCACCACCAAGGCAAGCCTATGGGTTGCTTCAACCACTTTTGTGCACATAGCACCGGCTGGTGAGTTCTGATCAACATGGCTTCGCTAAAGGCCAGTAGCTTCGGGTTCTGTTGATGTAACAATATTTTGAATGATTTAACTGGGTCAACCTGGTGACCTGTTATCATGAGGTGTCTGGCAATCGATGATGCGGGGCTTCGAGTGACGGATTCACCGGTTTCAGATTGTCATGAGTTGTTTTAACCAGTTCGGGACGTGTTCTGCTACTCGCTGAGATAGCTGTCGGTCTGTTCTGCCTATGTAAACGTCACCGCAACTGCAAGTGAACTGGTAAACAACGTGAGAGACAGAATGGTCAGACAAACTGCGTTCGCGATTGTGTAGAACGGGTCCTTTGGTGGTTTGAACCAGGCGTAATTGGGCAGCTGGATACGTACGGGATAGGGCAGAATTCAATTTGTGCTTGATGTCGTTTGCCAGATGGTCGCCTTTGAATTGCAGAATATAAAAATATATCTTTCTTTTGAGCTGTTTGTACTGGCTCATTGCCCTTGTTTATCATGCTGTGAATGTCGATGAACTTTTCAGGATATCCGTTTGCCATCAACGTTTTTCTCAGCATTTCTTGTTCCATCTGCAGCTTATCAGGGGTGCAAATACGTCTAGCCCTATGAAATAGGGTTTTCACCAAACCCCTCTTGTATGCTATCAGGGCAAAGATATTGTCCGCCTCTAATGAGAGCGAAACTCGAGTCTAGTGCTTCTTTTCGAAAGGGGCCGACTGGATAGTCTATGGGAATGCGACAGCTGCGATCAATTGTGGGTGATGTTCAACTGTGAATAGATGTCTATTATGCGTTTATCCGTATGAAGAACCGTTGAATGGCTTTCGATTAAATCACTCGAAACATAGTACTGTATGAAACCTGAATACTCTATATCTCTGTGGTTACTTAATATCGTACGACTGATTTCAACCTCCAGCGATCACTGTTTAACCCCATGACCACGGTTCATGATCATCTTTAGCTCACAGCCCTTCCAAAAGTGAAGACTCCCACTGGACTCCGATGAGCAGCTTGGTTTGCTCCAAGCTCCAAGCGAATGATGCGATCCCTTTGCCATGCTAGACAGGCTTGTTGAGTACGAGATCGAATTGTCACCTATGTGCTCCCATCCTATACAAATGCATCAGTGCATTGTGCTCTGCTCACGCACCCCGATCAGTCAGCCAATGATGCAAGGCAAGCAAAGCTAGTGTGTGCTCTCTTCTTATGTGGTGGGTCTATTGAATAGTCATTTTTGAAGGAAACTGTTAGGAAACAGTTAAATCATGTCTGCCTTGCGGACTAAAATGCGTTTTCCATTCGCTAAAAACCATCAGAGAAGAT
>LOND01001233.1:42830-90655 GCA_014220965.1 Paragonimus kellicotti | reverse complement strand
CCGATTATTCCGGAATATACGCCGGCGAACAACCGTGTTGCTCACGCGATTAGTCTACATAATGTGGGTCAATTGGTGGAGATACCGATGGTCAGACAAAGCAAGTCCGTCAATACCTTCGTCGCAAACAGGCCAAGTTTCCGAACCGTAGAGCAAAACAGAACGTACGCAAACATTACATGTTCTTCCCCCGAGCGACAACCGGGCGTCTTTCTGGCAACATAGAGAGCGCAGGTTGGCAAAGACAACTCGTGTCTTTCGCTATCCTCGTTGATATCTCATCAGCAATATTACAAGCTGACGAGATAGTACTACCCATGTATGTGAAACTGCCCACAAACTCGAGCGGATCCACTGCAATGAGTACAGTAGGTGTGGAAATGCCTCAGTCTTGAAGCAGCACTTTGCATATTGAGGATGCGAAGAGCATTCTATACAAACCAAACCGATCACTCACCTTGTTCAGCATGGTCTGCATGTTTTAAACAGAGAGGTTGAAGCAGGACAATGCCATCCGCATACTGCATGTTAGTCAGTTTAGCGCCAGGAAGAAGCTCCATATCAAGCTCACTGAACTCATCAAGCACACTTTGCAGAATGTCGTTCATGACAGAAGTGAAAAGGAAACGGGAGACTCGACAACCTCGACGAAAATCACTAGGAGTGATGAGTGATTAGGAGAGTTGTCCATAAAATCTCATTCTGCTTGCAGAATGAGCATGCAATGATCTCGGCAGATTCACGGATTTCCTCGGAACTCCCTTGTGAAAGACAGTTCCGGAGAGCATTAAGAGCAAGTGGATCGAAAGCAACTTTCAGGCTTGAAAAGACTATGACCGTTGGCTGTTACTAAGCCGTACAGATGTTCCAAGATCCGCCACAAGGTAAAACTGTGATCGACGCATTCCTGACCGGATCGAAATCTTGCCTGTTCTTCCCATAACTGACTTACTCTGGGTTATATGGGCCGAAGTTATATGAGGCCAGCGAGTTAATTGGCTGCAACTGACAATAGACTGATGTCTCAGTGGTTGTCACGTAGACTTCGGACCTACTGTTTGGAAACGAGGATTACTGTTGATAAGCACCAATGACGAGGTATCTCTTTAGCTTCGTCAATTATCTCAAGGAATTTTGCCAGTTCTGATATCAATCTCCCCCCACCATCCTTGAAAAGAGGAGGGAAGATGTGTAACAAAGGGATCTTGTTCTCCTTCAATAACTTAAGTTCCAGGGCCACTTCTGCTCCGGACAGTGGCCATCTGGAACGCAATAACTGATCATTCGGGTCCCGTCGTCCACATGGTCTGGTTGAGGCCAGCTGAACTGTTCTTCAAAATGTTCAGCCCACCTGTCAAGTCGACGCGATTGATTGGTGATGAGTGAAAATTCTTTTTCTTCTACGATCTGATTTACACGGATGTGGCCACCAGCTCATCCACGGATCAGCAAAAAAGCCTTCTGCTATTCCTAGATAAAAAACTGCTTTTCCATCTCTTTCGACTGTTCGACCAAGTAGTGCTCACGGTCTTTGCGCAAGCTTTTAGTCAGCTTGCGTTTAAGTTCTCGACGGTCGTCATCATATTCAGAACCAGGTGGGATCGAGCGACGCTTGTTCATGAGGTTTATCGACGTGACGGAAATCCAGTTCTGTCGCAACTGAACAGCTCCTTCGGAACATACCTCTTCACAGCATGTTTTCATAGCTGCAGTGATTTGTTCCCAGTGTTCGTTAGGATCTCTCACCTGACTCGAACTGGGCAACTTGTTCACCAAAGCGTTCTCCACACTCTCCTCGCTCTAATGCCAGTCAAGCACCTTGCTTTTACGAGCTTATGTCCCCTGGACAAATCACAAAACAAACAGCACGGTCTGAGTCCAGGTGGTTGCTCCAAAAGGCACGACAGTCTTTAACAGAGTGGCGCCACCTGTAACTGACTGCTATATGATCCAACTGTGTCCACGGCTGAGAAGCACACGGAGGTCTCCATGTAACACAGTGCTTCTTCCTGTGTTGGAATGCGGTGCTCGAAATATAGAGACCATGGGATGCGCACAGCTGCAGCAGTCTTCGCCATTGTCAGTGCGTTGTGCCCGGACACCAAATGTACCTCCCAACCACCCGCTTGTATGATCATATCTGAGTGTTTAGTTTGCCTCAGAAGGTCAAGTGAGGGCGTCGTAGAACGCATTTTTGGTAGCATCCGAACAGCTGTTCGATGAAACATATGTTGACATAACGAGTATGCAACGATTTTCTGATTTGCGTCGACAGACTTTCAACCGATGTATTGAGTCTGACAGCGCACAAGCGACTGTTCACTGGGATCCAATCGAGTAAACATTGTTCTGTTCTGGAACTCAGTACCACTCCCACTCCAGCTTCGACCACGAGATTCAGCTTCGGCGTCACCAGAAACCCTGAGAGAGAAGCGCTTGAATCGACAGTTATCTAGAGGTGAGCTCAAGTGGATAACGGTGCTAGAATCGTAGACTCGCGTCTCCGACACGCAGCACACATCAAGCTCCAGACTTGAGAGAGTACTAGCCAGAGCAGCTTGCTGACCGACTTGTCGGAGAGTGCGGACATTGAAGGCGCCAATGTTTACCAGTTGTCTTGGCCTCGGAAAACAATTATCGCCCGAAGGCACATGGGAAACACGGGACGTGGAAGGTAAAATAGTAGTAGAAAGTCGTGGTGAGTGAATAATGTCACTGTCGGGAGAACGATAAGCTTCTGATACTTCCCGGTCGTTTATGCCGCGGAAGGCGTGTTGACTTGAGGGATCCCATTCCGAGTCCTTGACTCACTAGTCTGGTCTGCGAGATAACAGGATACAGGGTTTTCTTGGGGGACCCAACCCGGAGTCAATGACTCAAAAGTCTGACTCACTTGACAGTGTCGGACTTGCCTAGCCCGAGGGCGCAGTGAATAAGACACTCATGTCTCATTCTGAACACTGCTGCGCACAGCGGATGTACTCGAAGCCACATCGATCTTTTGGGTGACACCGGATGATTTCCGACCGTACTGAGCAATACGCCGGCGGTCACGGTCAACCGTTGGGCGATCGGAGTGCTCTTTGTTTGAGGGTACCTTTTCTAACCCCTTCTTCCTGATACGGAAGACAGCAGTGCCGCAACTATAAAAATAGTTCTGCTGTATGCCCATAGGATCGTGCCTCACTACCTAAGCACTCCTACGCGGTCAGTAGTGCGACATACAATCCTATGAGTGTAACTGCTTTTCGTCTGGCTGCTCCCCTTTGGCCTGTCTGACAGGGTTGAACCTGGAAGGACCGGAGTCCTAGTCAGCATAGCCCGCCGGATCAAAACAGCACACAAGTCTGACCACCATATCAATGTAGCAGAACTTTGTGGAACTTGATTTTTTAACACCCATCGGTTTCTATGAGGTATTCGAGGATCATTCCAGCTACTGCCATGTGTTCTAGTTCCCGGAAACGCAAAAATGTTCAGCTGATGAAACTAAAATTTTTAAAATACCTTCATCCCAAAGTTTGTTTTCGCCTTAAAGTACTAATTAAATTTGAATGTGGTCACCGCATCAGAATTCATTGTAGGTAGGTTCCAAAAAGTACATAGTTTTCAGGATGATCTACCCTCATATCGGGTCACTTTAGAGAGTTCTATTTCGTTTATGACTAGCGGACTCTAAAAACTCATTAGTTCTGTGGAATTGGCTACTTAGCATTTTGTTGTTGTTGTTGAGGTATTTTGTCCAGTTTCAGGTTCATTTGGGTAAATAAATACGTAAATGCTTGTTCTACTATTGTATTGTCTGAGTAGTTTGCCCGAGAAAAGGAATTAATAACGACGAACTGTAGAACTCTATGCGATTGAAGCCCTAATACAGGTGTGTAAACTCACTCCACAATATGAGGTGTTCCAAATGAATGTCTTTGGCTAATTCAGCTGCACTGCAGAATGAGCATGATGACGTTAACCCCCCTGTTGGCAAGTCGTTTGAGTTGGTTTCGGCTGATAAAATATAGTCCAAATATTTCAACAAAAGCTATGTTGTTTTGTGTGCTTACATTGATAGGCAGATGTGCAACCAGTATGCTAAAAAATAATCACTTTTCTACGTTGGTGCTATCTTTAGCAAAGAAAAATACTTTCATTTATTTAACTTGATAGTAACCCAATTGGAACTTAAAACCTGAAAATCTGTTCATGAGATATGATAAATGATTTACACTTTCGAAAAGAAGCACTAGACTCGAGTTTCGCTCTCATTAGAGCTCGTCAGTAGTGCATATCCTTGCCACTGCCGGGACTAGAACTCCGGCCACGCTTTCATGAGGCAACCGTGTTGACCACTGCGCCATTGACCTCACATTAGGCACGACCGAATTATCATATGTGAACGCTCAACCACTTTCGCTTGTGAGTAATGATCAGGTTGCCCGATCGTCTCGATAGGAGACACAGTTACTGTCTGTTAACTCCAATCGATGACCCCTCGACTAGGACTTCTCTCCAAGTTGAAATCACAGAAATCATTGACTTGTTGAGCGGTATTTTGATTACTGATGAGTAGTAGGGGATTTGGTTTTTCATATAGATTGAACATCACCCACAATTGATCGCAGCTGTCGCATTCCCATAAGATTTTCGTTTCTCACCACTGATCAGCATTAATCCCTGATGAAGTCCATCTAACCGTTTACCAAATGCATTGATGTTTACTCAAAAGCTTTTTAAAATCAAACAAAATAACGTCATATAACTTTATACTTAGTGTAGTTTTTGACGTTGGCAGTAACCTTCACAACATTTTGGGTCTTAACTTTACACTCCGCATATACAGCTCCCATCCTATATTTTATCACTTACGCATCAGTAAATATACAAGAACCAGATTAGTTGTCATTCTGTTATGCGGTTGTTAAAAAGTTGTTAAAGGTTATTAAAACGTTCTCCAAACCACTAAATTAAAACAGCTTTTTCTGAGTTCTAGAATCCCAAGCTTTTGAAGCATTAATCATCTCGTGTTACTCGTACATTCGTAAGGAATGTGGGTCTCCCAATTAATAATGGACAGAAATATCAAGCCTTGCTTTATTGCTTCGATATGCAGCTTTAAACCATAGTATAATAAATCATGAGAAATGCAGTGTAGCTAACAAGTTCGCTCTCATCAAACTGAATACACCACAATTTATGTTATAATTTTACAAGAGAATCACTAAGGGGGTAAACGGAGAACGGATGGCTAATGGCGTTAGTGAAATCGGTAGCAAACTGTAATCAGGCCCCCGTATGAACAGTGGGTCTTGACAGGACTAACAGGGTGGGGGTTGGCCATGGCAGATCCAAAGCCTGAACAAAACGTTTCTGGACGCACAGGGGTGGGTTGTACAGGCGAATTCCAATAGCTTCAGCTGTGGACAGAATCCTGTGTCTCAAATCCGTAGACTGGATGCCCCTAACTTGTCAGACTCAACTAAATGCGTTTATCATATTAACAGAGAGATTCGACTCCACCAAGTGCGGTACTGTGACGATGCTGACTGACTTCGTTATTCCACTGTTGAACCAAGCTGGATGGCTCAAAATAGTGTAGTAACCACACTTGCCAGCCTACACGTGATAGTTTCGACTAGCGTATCGGATGATTCCCCTGAAAAACAGTGATGCAAACTCTGATGTATTTACTCTGATAATGAGTCACCAAAAATGAGCCTCTTCGTCACACTGCATTTTTTGAGGGTACGCCGGAAAGTTTTACATATACTAAGGTTTATTGTCCTTTTCACAACTGTATTTTGTAAGTGCGTTCAACTTGTGGATGACATTCATTTTCAAACTTTCATTTACAAGGTACTTACAGCTTCTGGTTGCTTTTAGGTTTCTCTCTCAATAACATTTTTACATTCGTGTTGGTTCTTTTGTATACCAGTGTGGAGCGGGAATATAATTTTCTGAAGGCGCTACAGGTTGTTTTGATGAATAACGTTTTGTAAAAAAATCCTTTGTCAAGGTCATTTCAAAGAATACACAATAATTCAACCTAGGCGATATTCACTTTGTTAGTTGTGCGATCGCGAATGACAACGGCACAAGTTGAAACTACTTCTAGGTCAGTTGGATGGATACTTATGACTAATACGATTCACAGGAACAATGGGTAAAAATACTGTTCCTATGGCTGTATCGTTAGAAGAAACGCTGGAAGACAACGAGAAAATTTTAAATACCTTCATCTTAAGCCGACAAAGAATTGAAAGTTACCTTTACGGTTGTTATATTTTAAATTTCTATGTCCCAAAGTGTAAGCATCCCAGTGAATTTAAAAAAATAACAAACTCGGAACGTAGTTAACCGCTTGTCTTTAATAGTCAGGAAACCTTGAACAAAGAAATTTACTCATCTGATTTAGATCTAAATGCAGGAACCACTCAGGTGTTGGTAAGTCTCATTTGTCTACCAGTATACTTCAAAGGTAATCTCAGATGAGCGTAGCGACGACTGTAGGTTTCGTATCAGGTGCGGCGCAATATATCCTCACACAGGACGCAGCAGATACAAGGATTTTTGTTCCGTAGACAAATCATGCTTTTGACCTTCCTTACTTCGTTTATCTGGAAATATGTCGTAAAATACACGGTTATCCTGACGATTACATTACTAACCCATCAGCGGTATCCAGGTCAACTCCGTCCTTCAAATTCATCATTATTCTTTCGTATGATTCGCTATCCGGTACTAGTCAGTGTCTGTTAGAGCGACTAGTAAATAGACTTTTGCTTAATATCAACACTCGCGCAAACAATTCTGTAAGATGAGGAGATTTGCAGTATCAAAGCTGGAGTTCAGTGTACACCACGTCTCTAACACGTAAAGTTGCAATCTGGAAAGTTATACGTTTTGTATCACTCTTTATTCAGAGGCTTCCCTCTGAGAATTGGATGACGCCGAACGTGAGGAACATGAATAAACTAGATTGAGTTCCCACTACTTTCCAAAGTAAAACGAGCGTTGTCCGACTGACATCAGGTTAACAGTCGTTTATACATAATCGGGTTTGACCCCTAGTTAGATTCTCTCGACATAAGCCTAAAAACGTTTTTACTTCTAGCAAATCAGCCTACTTTGCAATGGTAGAACAAATGTTATATAATAGGTAGTGAGTAGTATAATGCGCACATTCGATAACTTAAGGGCAAGTATCAACCCCATAAAGACAACTGACCAGAACTGACTATAATTGTGTGTACGCACTATGGGGGAAGTGCCACCAGGGCGAACGACAATGTACGACTGCCTAATGTGTGTGAATACACGTCATCCGTATAAATGAGTGTAGATGTTCATAGTCCTGTTTTGGCATGGCCTGTACGGCTTTTCATTCAGTATAACTTCCCAGGCAAAGCGTCTTTTGCGGTCACAACACAAGTACACCTTACGTTGCTCTGCTCGGTTCTCTGATGCGTAAAAAGTACGTAAACCACAATGTGGTTATTGTTGACAACTCTGACAAAACTTGTGTGCACGTCATACCGTCGTTATGTACGATGCCTTGGCTCGAAATGAGATGGTATAGAGTAAGTAAGTCGACACAAAAGAACCACATTTCAAATGTCAGCAAGTGTTATTAAGCCACTTTTGCACATCTCAGACTAGCTGCCTGAGGTTTAATCACGCTGTTGTTCGTGATCGTTGGTCTGTTATTCATCAAAATTGAATGAGGTATTGATTGCAATACAGTTAGCTGATAAGTGAACAAAGACGCTAAATGGAAGAATTATTTGGTAGTATTGACGAATAACTTACTTTGTTTATATTGCGCAATCTACCAAACATTGCAAAAGATTGTAGTGGCTTCCAAAACGTTGCAAATAAGCATGCGCTGATGTTGTGATGGGTTAGCATGTTTGCAGAAGAAGTAGATTTCTGACATTACCGTGCGTATTTTTCAAACGCTGAAAAACCTACTTACTGTTCCAGACTACGGGGGAAAATAAGTGGAGGAGTGAATAGAGATGAACTGGCTTTCCTATTTTAGAACAGAAGTTCCTCCCTACTTCGTGATGGTGTTGGCGGTCAAGTGATGGTAAGGAGACAATAATATGGAAAAACTGACATCACCGACTAGTATTCTTCACTTAATTTTAATGGAAAATTCTATATGCCTGAAGTGGCTAGCGTAGATGAACCAGCCACAGCAGATCACTTATCTAGACAGCATTCCGCTGGAGGTTTAACTGTCTGGAAACTAAACCGCCAAACCGCAACAAAGTCGCCGGTCAAAACATTCTCGTAACTTTTCTTCCAAGGATGACGACGAAAGCCTGCATTCAGAAGTGATACCACTAATTCAAACGAGGTGGATATGTGAGGAAGTATTCTGAGATGAGGTCTTGTCAACAGTCACCCTCGTCTTTTAAAAGAACCCCAAAGATTGTGCGGCCACTGTACTACGCTCGTGTAGCAACCTAGACTAACACTGCGTCGGCTTATTGAAGCCAGGAAAAGACAGGTTCGAGTACATTATGGGACTGCTAGACCGGTTACCTCATCTACCACCTGACCTTGGTCCTGGAAATTGTCAATTAGTAGATGAAATCACCACGCGATCACTATAGTCAGGACCTTTACTACTCCTCTAAATAAAGCTGGTGGGTGTCACTTGTCAGGTTGAAGTTTGGTAGGCGCCGTGGCCGCTCGAGTGTCCGACATGCAGGCTAAGACTAAAGCTGCGTTTTGATTGGTCACGCCTTCGCCGACCAACAGTGCATTCATCCACGCGTTTAAGGACGCTGCAGCTTGTAAGTGTCAGAATACGTTTGTACTTTTCCTGAGTCGTAGTTCTTTCTGTCGCTGTTATTGCCTGCATAGTTTAATGTTGGGTGCTTCCGAAGAGGAATACAACGGAGGTGATCACGATCCCCCAAAATAGCAACAGTCTTGACAACACACCGCAGTCAATGAGGTGTTTACACTCGGATGAAAGCTAACATCTCAAGTAATCCGAATTTCTCCCTAAGCTGTTATAGAATGCTTGTCTTCAGCGCTGTGGCAGACGACGTCTCGATCCTCAGCGCCATCTAGCCAAGTTCAAGATCCCTTGTTTATACTTGTGGGTATGTATAACACTGCTGATTGAATTTGTGTCTAATTTGTTTCATGTGCTTCTACCAACTACCTTACCTGGATCACGGGAATTATCCACTCATTACGAATAAAGTAGTTAAACCACAATTGCATTTGCGTCAACATTAGTGCAATGGTTACCGATATTTCAAAAAGTAAAGGGTAGTCCGCTACATTTTGTGCACTTGTTAAGAAGCACGGGTACCTAAAAGTACGGATTAGTAGAGATTTCAAGCATACGTAAAACTTTGCGTTAAAGCTTCCACTAAACCCGAGGCAGTTTTTAATGAGAATTAACTCGGAAAATGTTATTGCGTTAACACATGATGAAGATTCAGAATGACGTTAAGACGACGGTAAAATCTTAATCTCATGGGGTTTCGGTGTTACACCCGTTGTTGTTTAGCCAATATTCAACGTGTAAAGAAGTAATATTCAAAACCACACTGAAATAACACATATAATAGGTCCCAAACCAAACATTGTCATAACTCACAACTGTCGGTTTGATTTTTGCTTTGTCATCCAAAATGGTCGTCCAAATTGGCTTGGGGTGGATACCAGGATGGTTGCGGTTCCGGGGTCTCGAAGTATCCAAACTTCTCCGATCTGCTGACTTGCAGGCGTGTTTTAATTGCAGAGGTATATGATCCTGTGCAGACTCCGTTAGAAAAACGAGACTGTGTGTTGAAGCTAATGATGGATAAAGGTAAAAAGTTATATCGGTAAATTGATTTAAATACAGGAAGGGTTATATTAAACATAACGTTTCCTCCACTATTGCAAACTTGAGCACTAACTATTAGATCGTCGCTTTGGTTACGCGCTCAGTCGCTTGACCCAAAACCGAGAAATGAGAAGAGATGCGGCAACACCGTTTATTGGAAGAGCGAGACAAAATTAGGCCACAGAGGCTCTAAATTTATAGGACGAAACGATTACCATAGATGGCCGACAGACAGAGCGAATCAAATGAAACAGTCATATATGGCAGTCAGGGCGTCAGAACAAATCACGTTACAGGGGGCATCAGAAAGCAACGCGAGAAAACAGTCCAGATAGCGCACAGGCGTTCGACCGCACACCTGCAATCTGATTGGCTGAGTGGAACCATACCACCACCCACGACCATACCATCCGAGCTGGGCCGGCCGATCGATGTGGCGTGATGCGTCCTGGCTGTTTCGTTAGAGTACGCGCTTCTTAACGCAATCATAGGTTCAAGATTCCAGAAGAACGATTCACCAATTCACCTAAACCCACTAACATAAGAGTTCCAATGAATGATTTCAGATTGTCCTCAGCCTCTTTCAGTCCAGGAGACTAGCCGGCATTTATTCAGCGGAATTTTACATTTCGTTGTGTTGAAGAATACCCCCTTCGTGAAGGAGTCGAAAATATCCCGTGACTTTTGCAATATCGTCCTAATGTAACTGGGTTATGCTTACTCTGTACACTTTCACGGTTGTGACTATTTTATTTCACCGGATGAGTGTGTACTTGCGACGATGAGACCAGCGGACTGAAATTGGAAGGCGTTCGACAAGTTACAAAATGTGGTGAGCTGCGAGTTTAAGATCACGTCTTTCTACTCCTTTTGTCATGGACAGTATATTTCATTCTGTTTGCGATCACGATTGGCCTCTGTTTAGTTGAAACGCGCCAGTTCTAGCAAACCATTGAGAAATTTTTGCACAGCAGTAAAGAGGTGATAACTGTTTGCACACCTACAACTCATCAACGCACCACAAATGAACTATAACTTGCCATCACTTCGTTTGTGTTGAGGGGCACACTTCATCTCTGATTATCAGTTATGCACTGGATACAACCGCAAGAGTTCAAGTTCAAACGAAGTCCCCAGGAAAAATTTATGCTCATTGGACTGGTGGCCGAGCGGATGAGAGTTCTGGCTCTTGACACGAAGGGCTGTTGGTTCAACCTCTCATTCTGACCTTCTCTATCTGATGAGTCCAAATAAGGACGAAACCGCTCACAGAATGTTGGTTTGAGGGTGAACATATTTAGCTTCACCGTCTTGATAGCTGCGGCACCGTCGGCCGAACCTACAGACCTTAACAGTCAGTTGTACTCATTCGCATTCACTTTCATGTGGTCAAGCACGAACCATTGTAATACAATTACTCATCAGTGATATGGTTGTTAGATGGAGCTTAGATTTCGTCAAATATTTCTGCGTCTTAATGTATTTAAGTGCCTCTGTTCAAGTGATTACTCATCATCCAAGTGAGCACATGATTTGGCCATGTGCGGAGACGACAGGAATTGTACGACGCACATGAGACATGTGACAGATAACAAGAGTATTGTAAACAGTAACCACCCCAAAGCATAGGCATACATTGCCAGCTATCCCGAAGACGGTGACTCATCATACCAACTGGTCTGTAAGTCTACAAACGTTTCAGCCACAATAAAACAACGGTAGATTGAATATGGTCCCACGAACAATGAAACCTAGTCTAAGCTGCCCCTCAGTGCGGCCGAAACCAAATCAATTAACCCCCTATCCAACCCTCTACCCAAAGAACAGTCCAGCGAAGGAACGAGCAAATGCCGTTTTAAGAAACAGCCTCATGATTTGGCAAACAGTTTCGTCGACACGTATCCTGCTGTTCGTCTTTGTGCATTATCAGAACATTCGAATTATAACCTGTGGGATTGAATATTCTGCTGATGTCAACTAGTGATAGACAGCAATGTCATCATTACTGATAAAACTCTATAATCTCATGTTCTACCGTAACTAGAAACTGCTTGCTATAACCAGTCCGTGGCCTTCTTACACTTACGCGGGAAGTTTGAACTCACATACACTTCCTGTACCTATTTGGAGTTTCTAGTTCCCAGTGCCACACTTAAAACAGTGAATCGGGATAGGAAATTTCAGCATGCAGTTTGAATGCAAGTGCAAACAGGCAGCACTTTGATTAGTTTGACTACACATAACAAGCTGAGGGACGATCTGGAACAACAGACGTTACGTCACAGTGCAATTTAGAAGTCGTCCTATTGTAGCCTCTCCCATCACATCAAATGTTGAACGACTAAAGTCTCACATAAGATCTTGTTTGAAATATGTTTGAAATGTGGGCTGGAATTTAATATCCATTGGCGATAGCAATTTCGGTGAAATGTAAAAGTCTCAAAATATGTCCACTGAGTAGGTTTTACCTCAAACTACGGGGCGGTGTTAAGTAATGTTTCACTCATATTTAGGATATACAGGACATGGTTCGTCAAGTAGTTTGAGATAGCAGACAAACATAATGTGTTTCAATGTTAGACAAAGTCAAAATTGGGAACGGCAATTGCTGTGTGACAGGATGACATAAAAGTCAAGGTGGGATCGTCTGCAAAATCTAGATCCGATGGAATCACAACGTCATCGTAAAAACGTAAATGCAAACTTACATATTATATAATAGCCATCACTGAGCCAAGACGTTGATACTACAGCGGCTGGTTAAGACAAACAGTAATATTTCTTAGTGTGCTATAAACCTCTTAATTAGGATTAACTCATTTCAACGTAACTGTTGCGATCTAAGTTCGAGAATGTGATGGAGCGTAATTTCATTCTGCTGACATAGACCCTCCCACGAAGACTAATCGAATTTCTTGGTATTTATAAAAAATCAACAGTTACCATAAAATGATCTTTGTCTAAAGAATTGGTTGGCAATGTTAAGCCAGATGTATCGAGTGTTGCTTGCAATGGTGACTGTTCTTCGTCCACTTTCCTTTTTACCTTTTACGCCCTTGTTAACACGAAAGGGTGACCATATAGCCTCAGTGAGTTTGGTGAAGGCACGAAGGTCTCGACAAACCAGCAAACTGACTATCTCGGACAGAGCCTGTTCACGATGTGTCACTACAGTTGTTTGCTAGTCACGGTGTATTCTAATGGCCGACTCGTCGTGTGTGCCAACAAACAGAATAACCTAAAGCGCACGATACGGTTCACGGGTTGAATTACTGTTCGACCCCAAGATGAAATTGCGTTGCAGTGCAGAGTCCGAACATGGCCAAACGATTAATGATGAATGTGCACCTTCGAAGGTAGCCTGGTGATAAGCTCTAAATCCATGGGCAAATAGAATATTAGACTCTGACTTCTAGCTACCCTCACACAGTACGACCAGTGAACAGATTATAGCCACTGATGCTTGTCAAGAATAGACTTAGTTGGATCAGTAATTCGAAGTCATAGGCATCAAGGTCGGGCTTAGCACAAATTTATCGTCATCCGAATTTCGAACTTACGTAAATGTTGAATAGCCACCGTACCTTCTCCCTGACATACCTGATCATGATGTTGCTTAGGATGGTGTGTACAAAAAAAGGGAAAGTAATGCATACATCGTTTTGTTCAAGTCTAGTGGTGATGAGCTGTTTAAACGTAAAAATTCCACTTTATTTCAGATAAAATGGAGTTGAAGAAACGGTCAAGGCCTTAGCCATGTATAAGGCCCACTTCAAACCTAAAACAACTGATACTCCCACTTTCTTCAGCACTCTAAGTGAGTGGACTCCCGTGCCATAAGCTATGTAGTATTTCGGTTAACTGATAGCTGAGGTTGTGATATTAAAATCACCATACTTCATGCATCTGAAAATTATACGGCTTTTCGGAATAGATGGAGAACGGAACCCAGCCAGTCAATCACATACACATAGATCTTGTCACATCTAGGATTATTAGACTCCATATTGTATTCGACCTAACGAATTACCGAAATAAAGGTGTGACAAATCATTTTCCAGAAGGCGTTCATTTAGATGATGGACTGTGCGAGGCACCTAGTTCTCAGCTTTTAACTTAGTGTCCAGCTGTTGTCCATAACACAATGGGTAGGTTGATGTTATCCGAAATAACTCCTATTAAGGCGACTTAGGATATTTTGATATTCGCCATATCGATAGTAGCGAGCTTTGTCAAGTCCACTCTGCCTAACAAAATCACTGAGCTTTTGACCGGGGGAATGTATTCTTGAGCTAAAACCTGTCCAATTGTTACATTTAGAGTCTTTTTCTAGCTTCCGGTATTGTTCAACTGGCAATTCATTTAACTGAGTTATGAAGTTCAAAGGTCCGAATCTCCTGATGGGCGTAACTAGTCACGCAAAAGTCAGGAAAAAAAATGCTGAGAACTAACACCTGACACGCAAATGGGTTACTAACAAAGTTTTTAAAAACAATCGAATGAATTAGGAATACTATTCACGAATACTTTGGTACAAACAAGGTAATCCGAGGAATTCGGCAACTTCCATCTTCATTATTTTTCACTAAAAAAAATCCATATTATTCGGGAACAGTTACATGTTGGTTGGG
The DNA here is from genome assembly GCA_014220965.1 of Paragonimus kellicotti. Taxonomy (NCBI): domain Eukaryota; kingdom Metazoa; phylum Platyhelminthes; class Trematoda; order Plagiorchiida; family Troglotrematidae; genus Paragonimus; species Paragonimus kellicotti. Next base: position 76,177 of record LOND01001233.1, on the reverse strand, counting down.
TCTGGTTTCATCCACTAGTTGGACCCGTCGGCCCCGATCTACTTTGTTTTATATTAATTTCATCGTCAAAAACAAAATCACACCGTTATTTTCGCCGATGCCTACTCAAAATTCTTTATTTCATCATCGGTTATGCTCTGTTACAAATCCCCGATTGAAGGCAACGCGCTGGATGTACATTAAGCTAAATTTATATCGTCCACCGGTTGATGTTCGAATTCCAGATTCACAATTTGACCTGGTAAACAACAACCATGGCGTGAAGAGTACTATAACAAAGAGAACATTTTTTACTTTCCGTGAACACCGCGTGAAGGTACATTCACGTTTTGCAAATGCACCTGTAAACCTTAAGAAACACAAGTATTTCTACCAAGTCCGACGTTAGACGTTGTACTCGGCGCAAACTGTTTACGAACGAGGAACATCTCCATCCGATGTGCACTCATAACACTCACAACCACTCACTTACGTTTAGGCAGATTATGCGGACTGCATAAACACAGACTAAGGTGATAAATAGTAAAAAGGAACAAAAAACGGGAAAGTACAGTTCGCCTGTGACTGATACATCCCCGTTTCATTGACAAGAGAGAAACATTAAGCAGAACTGATCTATTCCTCACATTGTGTTCAGTCACACTTGTGACATAGATCACATGATTCATGCTAAAGTGCACAAAAGTGTGGTGTGAAAAACTCAAGCGTGTACCATCCGTTTCAATCACTGTCAATTGCTCATAGGCCGACTGCAATGAAAGCAATTTCTCACTGAGCTCAAGCCATCCGCACCCTGGACACAGTCACTCAGGTAAAAGGGAATATCATTAAAGCTGGGATTAAACAACTCCGGTACTTTCATCAAACAGTGTACGTAGAATTTAAGGAGAAAAGAACCAATAACAAGAACCCCAAAGACCTAGCGCGCAAGTGGGACAGCTTGCAAAAGTAAGCAGTCTAAAAAATAAAAACAACATGACTGGATCTGCCACATGTTGGACCAAATTACTGCTACTGAATCATAAAAATCGCCACTACCATCTTAAAGGGATACAATCCAGCTTATTGGTTATTGCTTAATCTGCAGTTTTTTTATTGGGCTGTTGGTAAAGCTATATGAAAAATCTGGCAGAGTGCCCCCAAAAAATGCAAACAGAATAAGGCAACTTAAGCAGCATGCGATTGCTGACCACTTTTCACCAAAAGCACAAGACAGTTTTATGGCTGTCATCATTCCCCACATATACAGACCCGATGTACCCGACCACACATCCTACTGACTCACAGACCCCACTGAGTCTGAAACGATTGTGCAGCATGTTACACTTCGTAATCTTCATTGTTTTTCGCACCTTTGACTACTCCTAAGTGTACATGTGCACTTGGCGTCTGAAACGTACAAATCGAAAAACTTCCTTGCAGGTCACGAGCCGTACGATCTCTCAACGCTCCGTGTCTTGTGTGCGGATTTTCGGAGAGTTGATAGCTAACGGAATCCACTATTCATTTAGGCGTATTTCTAGATTTATCTGACTCGATCATCACCTCCACCGTGGAATCGAAAGTTCTTTGGGGCAGCAAGTCGGATCGAATCCATTGGAAGTATCTTCAATCAGTGTGGTGGAACTATTGTGGGTCAGTTTTCTTTTATTTTCATCACCTTTTTTGTTCACATTCGTTCCTTAGCCGTGTATGGCGTTTTGACCCGTCACAAGTGTGAGACAAACGGCACAAATATGTCGCGAATGAACTGTTGACAACAAACCTCAGAGACCGCCATTCATATTGTAGAATGTTTCGCCTAGGTTCATGGCATACGCATGTCTGATGAGTAGCGGGAACCAAGAAACATATTTATTTATATCTTACTTCGAAAAGTTTGAGACCGTCTAGGATCTTGAGGTAGACCGTGTTTCTGCGCGTTTCCTGAAAGTGCACTTGACATCTGCACTGGTATACGGACTCCAGTAGATTCGAAAGTGACGATAAAAATGCTCAAAAATGAGTCATTGCCTAAGATAACATATTTTAAGATGAGTGACGGTCAGTACGCATTGGCCGAACATGCGAATTGTCTGGCGTTCTTCTAAAGCTCCTTCATTGATGGTCATACACATGCAAGAAACTTGTCCTCACGTGGATTCAATTCATCGTCCGTTGTAAAAAAAAACTCCAATAAAATTCGTCAAAACTACACTAACTTATAGACGCCGGCCGTCAAAACGAGACTGGACCTTGACGCGGTGTGACGGCTTGCACATCTCGATGACCTATTGGGCTAAACTGGACGGTGTGACACCACACCGACAGAGTCACTCATACCAGGCAGGCCAATGGGTAGAGGTCTGACAAACCAATCTCCTGGTCCTCCAGGTTGGGGGTTAGAAGAAGGTTGGCATCTTTTTCCCGGAAAAATTACCAGTTCTGGTACGCTTCCATCCAATCTTCTACCTTGCGGTACAAGCTTTCGGGCCAAAGGCTTTGATTGCAAACTCTAATCGTCCTCCAGTCCGATCGTCTTGGAAGTACCTCAACTCACATATAACCATGAATATTCACAACACTAATAGCCAAATACTGTGTTGGCTATCTCGCAGTATAAACCGGGTCGCCCTATCTGCTGCATACAGCAGGGTGGATAGGCGAAAATCATGCTACTGCTGACCCCTCCCCCACTGTCCTATCAAATTTAGCTCTCAGGCCCTTTTCGACCTCCCATTTTTAGCAATTACTGTGCCGGTCCCACAATAGATATATGTGATCGGAGTGACACTGTGTCGGCCCATCCCACCTCTTATCCTCCAATCTCAGGCTTCTCTTGTCCATTGCATGACTTAGAATGCGCATTACTATAGTTGCTTTCAGCGTTCGCATTCTAAAACAACTAAACCAACAGGCCACTCTTTCACGAACATTAAACTCGTTGAATGTTGATGTCTGCTGCATTTCGGAGACTAGAATCCATGACAGTAGTCAACGTATGGAACTAACAGCACCCGCATTGTCTACCCGATACTGGTTATACACTTCGGGTGACTCCACAGCCGCCGTTACAGGTCAGGCTGGGGTAGGTATAGTTCTCAGCACGACGGCCGCAGCCGCATTAGTAGATTGGATTCCTGTTAACAGTAGACTGTGCCGTCCGCTTGGCAGGTTCTGTTAAGGCCAGCTCTAGACGCGAAATTTTCAGATGCCGGCATCAAGAACGCTTTTTATTCGGCATCTGGCCGCTCTCCTTCGATCGGTACATGGTTCTGATGTAGTCTATTCTGGCCGGAGATATGAACACCCAGGTCGGACCGCCTTGGTGAGGCCGAGTTTTGTTTAGGTGGCAGGTTCTAGATAGCATCACATCGCTCGGATAACGACGGGCGGCTGTTGCAGACTGTGCGCTGAGCATAAGCTATTTTTAGCCAGCACTAGTTTTAGGCATCGTGCACGTCATTGTTATACTTGGCGCCCGCCTTCTCCGAATCAGGCCTGGTCTCAGATAGACCACATAGCCTGTTAGTTATAGGTGGCGGGGTTCCATTCAAGACTGTCGTTCTTATTGGAGCACGTACTTGGATTCAGATCATGCGTTGGTACGTTGCCGTTTTGTCTCTACTTTTGCTGGGCAACGACCTCACCGACAGCAACGGTTGGCTTTTGGAGAACTGGCTGTGTCGCCGGTAAAGCAGAAGTCCAAGCCTGTCCAGAAATCAGCCTTAATAGTCCTCACCCCGAAGATTCTAATAGCTGCTGGACTCAAGATCTCACAGGCCATTCGTGAAGCAGGTACTGTAGCATGCGGCACGGTGGTTCGTAGGTTAAACAAACATTGGATTCTCAGAGAAATCCTTGGAGTTGTTAGAAGCCAGACGGAACATTCCTCCTGGTAGTTCACATAACAAGTCTAGAAGAGATATCCGTAGGAAACTGAAACGTAGTCTAAAGGCTGATCGTGAGGCTTGGTTAGTGAAAAAGTTGAGGAAATGGAAACCGCTTTTACTTCAGGGAACACAGACAGACTCTCCAAGTTTATCCGTGCTACCGGTCTCAGGCGACCGTCGGTCAGTGAAGCTATCAGCGAGACAGATGGCACACTCATCTATAATAAGTCCAGAAGGTTAGAGCGTTGGGCGGAACACTTTGAGGGTCAATTTAGCTGGCCTCCTGCTTCTACTGTGTTGCCGCCACAAACTTGTGATGTAGCACCCTGGTCGGTAGATTTGGAACCACCCACTGAGACTGAGGTTCGCAATTGCCTTTCGGCTCTCAATCGTAATAGGGCTGCTGGTCCAGATGATCTCGTGCCGGCACTTTTCAAAGAAGGTGGAGAGGCGTTAGTAGAGGCATTGACTCAGTTGTTTCAACTTGTGTGGACGACGGAGACCATCCCTCCGTGCTGGAGTCACTCGATAATAGTTCCTATATTCAAGAAAGGTATCAGGGGCTCTTGCGAAAACCATGGGGAAATTAGTTTGACCCCAGTCATTTCAAGGGTTCTAGCATCCATTATACTTCGTCGACTCACTGCAGTTCGGGAGGTAAACATTAGGGAAGAACAGGCAGGGTTTCGCCCTGGGCGGGGTTGTATAGATCACATTTTTACTCTTCGTCAAATTCTGGAACAGCGTCATGTGTACCGCCGGCCAACAACTACCGTATTTCTCAACTATGGAGGTGCAGTCAGCTCGGTGGATCGATCTACACTTTTAGAGTCGCTTAAACGCAGGAGTGTACCGACTAAGTATGTGAACATACTGTCGGCGCTTTATTCCCATACTTCAGCTCAGGTTAGGGTTTACGGTGAACTGTCTGACAGTTTCAGCACCAGGAGCGGCGTACGTCAAGGCTGTCCTTTCACCATTTTTGTTCAATTTCGTCATAGACGAAATAATGGAGGACTGTCTGCGGCACTCAAATGATGCCGGCGTGGACCTCCTACCTGGTGAAAGACTGACTGATCTTGATTATGCTGACGACAAGGTGTTGTTGTTTGACAACTTTCAAGCAGCACAAACAATGCTAGACGCTATTTCGCGTTCTGCTAAGTACTTCGGAATGCGCTTTGCAGCCTCAAAATGCAAAGTGCTTCTGCAAGATTGCTGTGATTACGTGATTTAATGTTAAATAATGAAGCCATGGAGGTTGTTGAGCGGTTCGTGTGTTTGGGAAGCCACATAAGCGGTAGTGAATGTATGGGGAATGAAATAGAAGTGCGTATTTCCAAGGCTAGGATGGTGTTCGCTAGTTTGGGACATCTCTGTTCATAGAGAGGCATCTCTGATGCTTGAACATCGCGTATATAGGTCGACAGTGAGGGCTGTATTACTTTACGGCAGCGAAACGTGGCCACTCAGGGTAGAGGACGTGAACCGTCTCCAGGTATTTGACCACCGATGTCTGCGTTCAATCGCTCGTATCGGGTGGCACCAGCGAGTAAGCAACGAGGAGGTTAGGAAGCGGGTGTTTGGCACTGATTGTCAAACGAGTTCTTTTGTTCAATCCTTACATTTGCACAGACTTAGATGGTTAGGTCATGTACTAAGGATGCCAGCTAGTCGTTTGCCACACCGAGCACTCTGCCGACTGGCGCAAGGTGCGAGGTGGACAGATGATGACCTGGCGTAGACAAATGAAATCGTTCACGAAGGGGTTGGCCACTGTAGGTCGGGTTCGTCTCCCGGGCTGGGGCCCTCGCGACTCAGAGTCGGTGGCTTGAGACGTTAGGTGAGATGGCGGCTAATCGAGCTCAGTGGCGTGAATGTTGTCGTTGTTTGGCCGAGTTGTCTGTGAAGTGAGTGCACTTAATGATGCGGGGCAGTGAAAGCCGTAAGGAAGCTATCGGTTGTGTGCCTGCCAGGTGTAGATACCTTGATGTTGAATGTTTGAATATAGACGTAGCTGTTTTTAGTGGTTAGGTCCATCCCATTCCCCGTCTTTCTTCTCCCTTCCAATGCAGGTTTTGCTTTTTCTCCTTGGGGTTGTGTGGCAGTTAGGCATCGGTATGAACCACTGATGTATTGCTGTCTATGATGATGATGATGATATAGATGTCGGTGCTGTTGTAAGAAGAAACCCTGTCCACCGTGACATTAAAACCAAGGCGTTTCTGGCAGTTACTGTGCGTTTATATTTCCGCCTATCATCTGTTCATACATTTTGTTACGATGAATTCACATGACACGCAACCGAATGCAATGCAGGAAATGGATCTACCTTACAAAATGCTAGTTCACATGATAGACAATACCGATGCGGAAATTGTTATGTAGAATCGCCTTTTAGAGAGGATGCGGCGATCAAGTTGACATCGTGCCAAACGACCGATACGATCAACTGGACTTAGTATGTTGCAACCACCGTCGACACATTCCACTCAAGTCGGATGACACCACCCCATACGAAAGTCAACGTTCTTATGTATGCTGCCTGATTCAAGACCCGTGCTCCTGTGGTTTATTGTATACAGGTCGCACTACTAGTCGTTCATCCGGAAGAAATCTTGAATACTGTCCCGCTTGCTTTTGCGTCTGGACAACAATGCACATCAGTTAGTCCATTCTGGCTCACTTGGTCGATTGTGACTGATCTAAAAGCTTTAAGGGGGCGTTTAATATCACTAAACTTGTCCATGCTGCCGCGTCCCGAAAGGTCATATATCGCATATTGTCCAGAACCGAGACAAACGCAATCTGATTGTGCCACTCGGCTTTATGTGCGTTTAACACAAGTTTCTTGAACTTGCAGGTTGACGTGGCCAAAAACTCATGTGAGGAAGTTGGACCTCTGCTCCGTGGATCAAACTCGACTAGCAAAATTTATCCAGAGTCCATCTCATACATGTTCCTGACCCCGGAGAATTTGTACTTCAGATCCATCTAATCATCCTGCAACTAGGTTATAGTTTGTTTAATACTGTTGAGCAACTGACATTATATAGTTTCGTCAAAAGTAGATCAAGTTTCGGGAACAGGTGACAGTTGAAATTTCATTCTATCTACGCATATATGAAGAATCAACTGGTGAATTGGTACGGTATAGTTTTTAAACGACAAGGTGTTTAGGCACTGCAACTGTTGGACTGATAGGCAAATTAGGTAGCCGGGAAACAATTAAAAAATGCTGAGTTATTTAAAAAAGAAGTGTCAACATCAATTCTGTTTTTCCTCCAGTTATGCTATGAACCAAAGAACTCAAGGTGAGTTAAATACAGTGGATCGTTCAGAATGAAGTCCGAAAATAATTTGAGTGCATGCAGGCATATAATCACTGTTGAAGCTATTATTGTCATTCCGCTCACATTTAACCAACTGTGTCAACTATCCTAAGACGTGTGAATATTATGGCCAACGTTTCGGGAAAAGCAACAAACAGCAGTAAAATCGCACACAAACAGTATAAGAAAAATCGAGTAAAAAAAACAAAGTTGAGGTGCCCTAGAGATAACGAATGGGGAACCTAACCTGGAAAATGCGCTTAGACAATGTACGATGCACATTCAACTACACATAAATAAAATGGTCATTGCTCCTTTGCGCTTCTGCATGGTTGTTTCAACGTGGTATGACCAAACAAAAAATAACCGGTTAAGAACATTGCGATAATAATATTAAAAGATGTGAAGCAAAAGTTTTTCTAACTATTAGTCCGCAGGTTTATTTTCAGATATGGCCGATGTGAATCATAATTCACGATCACGCCTGAATATTTGCGAATATAACCCTTTTTGTTGCAAACATGCGTTTTAAAAACACTATCGAGACCAGGGAACTGTAACAACTAAATTCACCCACATAAAACCGCTTAATATAGAATGATTCATTGTATCTAAACTTAGCCGACTTGACTTACAATCAGGGTAATGCAGATCGAATCTAGGATATCTAAACTTCCTAACTATTTCCAGCTTAAGTTTTTAGTGAAGTCTAAAATTAATGTACAGTTTGCTCACACACTAACGGTCTCCCCTCCAGCAACGCATTTATGACTATTAGCTGAACGGGTAAGCGCTTCGGCTCGTAAGGTTGCCAGTTCAAACCATATTCAGACCATCTAGTGAATCCAAACAAAGACAAAGCTCAGGCGCTGATGGCTTTCCAGTACTCATTGGGTCTATATTTTTTGCCTATCAGAGTTACAAACTTCCTTATGATGTTAATCTAACCTGACACAGCTTTTGCAGTTTATAGTCGTTTATTCTACATGTACGTTAGGACAATGAATTCTGAATTTAAAACAAAGGAAGCACAAAAGTATTGGATAAGGCCTGTGGGGAAGTTCAACCATAAAAAATAAATGCTGAATTTTGTACTTGGAGAGCATAATCTGGAGCAGACAAAACACAATACATAACAACAGGAAAAAAGATGAGCATGAGAAACTGCTTGTCACAATGAAAATTAATTGGAGATGAGTTTTAGCATATTCCTCATTCCTGAATCAGCTAGGTTGCTGACTTTTGTCTGGAATGGAAGCGTTCTAACACATGCCCTTTGGTGGGTTGTTGTTTACAGCAATCGAATCCGTTGCTCATTTGTATATCTGTTGCTTATATTCTCCATCTTCTAACCAGTTGAAGACTTAAGGCCTAAGTTCTTCCACAAAGCGTACATATCGTGTGATTGCTCTAAAAACATGCAGTTTTGTGAAGACGGCCGAAACCATCAAATAGCTATTCTAGCAGGAGCATAAATCCCGATCCGGACAAGGATATGCACTACTGATGAGCTCTAATAAGAGCGAAACTCGAGTCTAGTGCTTCCTTTCGAAGTGGGCTAGCCGAAAGGCTTATCTGAATGCTTGTGAGTAATGATACTCACAAGCGAAAGTGGTTGAGCGTTCACATATGATAATTCGGTCGTGCCTAATGTGAGGTCAATGGCGCAGTGGTAAACACGGTTGCCTCATGAAAGCGTGGCCGGAGTTCTAGTCCCGGCAGTGGCAAGGATATGCACTACGTATGGCACCAACGGAGTTGCATTAGGTAGTCCACTTGAAAAGTGGGGGCTTGGGTTGAAGCCATGGTGTAATTCTTTCATGATACAAGGGCCACTTGCGACTGGTTAGCAGGACGGCTTATGGTGAATTGTTTCCGAATTTGTATCACTCGGTACGTGGTAGCTTGATGTGTTAAGCTGCAATCGTGTGAGTAACCGTGAGCTGGACAAAGATAAATGTAGGACTGTAATTCTGGACGACTAAATTTTTGTTGGATAGAACCACGGGTTCGTAAGTAGCTGTCCAGCCAGCTTGTTTGGAAACCTAGATATTCGTGCGCACTAATACGACAACTTCAACTTCTGTTCATCCAGGACCACTGTCTCAATTAGTTGTCAATATTTCTATTCGAGTAGCTAACTTTAAAGAAATGCTACATTAAATGCATAGTTGTATTCACGGATTTTAATATCCTTGGATGACAGTTTGAATTCCTGGTGCATAGTCCGTAAACTCAAACTCGAAGATTTCAGCACAGTTACATGAAGTTTTGGATGGTTCTTTAGAAAACTGTGTAGCTGACGGTTTAGTGAACTGACAAAATCGAACGCACCGAAAAGGATGGGCGGAATTTTGCATACCTTTTATATAGTGAATCAGCCTTGGTAAGGCCACATACTTTGATCTTATAGACTGGTTTCCTGATTTACTCATTTGTACATTGATGGCAGTGGTTCAGAAACAACTTGGCCACAGGGTACCGCAGCACATTGTCGATCCGCTACACGTGCTCAGTGCCGAGTGAGTCTAGACAAACAGCGAATCTAATCATTGGTGTCAGCACACGACCTCATCAGTCTGTTCGGGACCCAGCGTCACAGGGGTTTCTTCTAATCTCTTACCACCACGGTTTCGTCGTCCAGCAGACCCAACTAAATATGCCGTGGGTTCTTCTGAGATGAACCTCTCTCGTTGTTGCATAGTCTACTCTGATTATTGCCTCACACCCAGTATACCGGGAGCACATACGCTTTAAAATTGGAAGGCGTTAGTGATTAGTTGTACAAAACATCTCAGTACATCTAGAAACCCACGATAATAACCTCTACTGCTTAGATTAGTGGACTTCAGATAACTGTGAGAGGCTATTCGTTTATGGTACTGTGTCCGAACGTGTACATGATTATTTCGGGATCCTGCTATAGTAACGACGGCTACTAAACGTAGTCCACAGTTAAAAGGGAAACAGAATAAGCATCTCTCATGGTCCGCGAGTTGAATTTTTCATATACACCTTGACGGCCTGACAACCTTTACGAGGAGTAAGATTAACGTGGGGCAATGTTGGTGTATATTACACGGAGCTATCTGTTCCCCCCAAATTATAATTAAAAAGCACGATCCGACTCAAGGTGAAACTGAAGGCATCGTTGGCAAGCGCTAGCGAAACACCTTTGCAGGGAAGCAACCGGTTATCAGTCATGACATCAATGGGGGTAGGTTTAATCCGTGAAATATATTCATAATGCTTAAATCACAGTTCGGAGGCAACCGAGTTATGACTGTACTAGAACTTTATGATGCTGTCTGCTACCGTCTCACTACTAAGCTGTAGGCTTTCTATCGTCATCGGTTTGACTAACAGTAGCATGAAACGCCTGTTAGTACTTCAATCATCCAGAATTGAACCATTTCGAATAAATTTGCTACTTTGCTTGAACAAACTGAATAAGACCACCATTACTGCAACCAGGATTTGAATTTGAAATTGCCATAGTCATCTGTGAAAAGGATCAAGCTGTACTACACAGCTGGCTTCTTTATTTCAAAAATCGTAAGACGACCATTGTAACTAATAATTTCTGGGTCATTTGAGCTTTTAGGCCTCATGTTCTTGTGGGACTAAACAGGTGATGTTAGGTGGTTTACCTTTAGCCGCTGAGGGAGCCGTTAAATAAACGGCTGAATAGTACATGTTTAACCTGGTACGCAATCTGTTTTTCATTTGCTGACTAAAATAAACTACCAAGTGACCTACTCCACAACGTTTCTTGCAATAGCACGATGCTTGGTCTACTTTGCATTTTGCCCATCCTTTTGGCTTTGGGATTGAGGCCAGCTTTTGACCATAGAAGGTCATTGTCAAGGAAGATACCAGACTGTTTTGGTAATCTCGAATGATACCCGTTTTGGAGCTTTGTGAAAAGCCTTGGCGTTATTTGCGTTTTAATTCGTTTCCAACTCATTAAGTTTTTCAGGCGGTTATACCATCGTTAAATATATACACAACAAAAGACGTTGAAGAGATGCATCACCAGATGTTTTTACCGTTGGAGATCATAATACGCCGTATAATTTGTCTCCTCTGCTGATATACAACGGTCCTGGAGCATATTTTTCAGCTTCCTATTTCCAGGGGAGACAGGCTCTTGCATGAAACTGTAGGGAAAAGCCATGATGAAGTATTCTTGAGAGCCGTTACTCAAGAAGAAGAGTGTTTATAGTGTTAGAAGACTGCTTTAGCTGAAAAGGGTTAAACAACAAAAGGAATTTCAATCAAAACTATTAACAAATGAAAGCCGCCACTATCAGTACAGAAAGTCTTGTCCATCAGTACCAAGTTATCCTGGTAACTGCTGCGCACTGACTTACGTGCATGTGTACCGTTAATTATTTTGTCGTTTGGCTTCACAACGTCCAGTGAACTTTGCTATATGTGCCTGCAGACTTCAATGTGTACTTGATGGAATGCAACGAAATGTGCTTGAAGGATAAATCGTGCAAAAACTGTTACTGACCTCTCTGCGCATATCATATTGTTATACATTTGCGACACATGTTTGAAAACAATATCTATGTTTCTCTATGGTAAAAGAGGTCGCAGTTGTGTCTCGGTTAGCAGCCTATAATTTCAAACAAGACACTTTTACCATTACTGTTTATAGAAGGATATTTCTGATCCGATAACTCTTCGATGCCCTGGTTATTTAAGTGGCCACCACGGAAGCGTTTTAATAATCAACATTTTATGTGATCCTTAAAAACTGCCTTTTAAGGCTGTGTATTCATATTATCGTTTCTCCGGCGTGATCAGATTTCAAAGTCGGTAGTACACCAGAAGGTGAATACTGCAGTAACGATGTTGCAAATGACCATTGCGCATTTAGTCAGTTGGCTCGTTCACGCTTCTCATTTGGCCAACTGGCTGCCAGTGATCAGACCACTTCAGATTAGTAAGTTACTTTCAAACAGCTGTTTAACAAGGAGCTTGACTCTGTCTGATTTTGAAACATTTTTTCCCGTCAATGAATTTGATAAAGAAGACAGTAGGCTGATATTGCACGATTTATGTCCGGACAAATTTCGCTGCATCTTTACGAGTGCATACTACACCATTTATATATCAGTATGAGAAAACGAACAAGATACCAGAGAAAGTCAATTGTCAGAGTGCACAATCATTGTCACTACCACGGTAGCGACAACCCTACAAACAGTTGTTTCTGAACGCACAACACGGGTTTGAACTTTCGGATTGCAACAGCTTCGGCATAGCGCAGTGTTCGCCTGTGTGACGTTGAGTAGATAACGCGAAATGCCGTTGTGGGATCGCATTGGTGTTGCGTCATTAGAATATGACGCGCAATGGATGATGCAGGCTCCTTGTTTCTATGCGCGGCTGTGACGTCATGTGTTTGCGTGACCTGTTTCTTGACCCACTTCGGGATGTGCTCCATGACCCTGGTTCGCAACTGGCGCTCAGTCCTGCCTATGTAGGATGCTCCGCATCTACATCGATATTCATAGATAACGTTGGATTTGGCTGACTCGGGTACCGGTTGTTTCACACAGGGCTTTGGAATCCGGAATGTTCTGAACAGAATCACTGGGATAACTGCATTGTATGTTCTCGCGATAGAACTAACCAGACGACGGTGAATAAGTTGGCAAACATCATCACCATTGCGCGTCATATTCTAATGACGCAACACCAATGCGATCCCACAACGGCATTTCGCGTTATCTACTCAACGTCACACAGGCGAACACTGCGCTATGCCTGAAGCTGTTGCAATCCGAAAGTTCAAACCCGTGTTGTGCGTTCAGAAACAACTGTTTGTAGGGTTGTCGCTACCGTGGTAGTGACAATGATTGTGCACTCTGACAATTGACTTTCTCTGGTATCTTGTTCGTTTTCTCATACTGATATATAAATCTGTAGTATGCACTCGTAAAGATGCAGCGAAATTTGTCCGGACATAAATCGTGCAATATCAGCCTACTGTCTTCTTTATTCCGTCTGATATTCTTATTTTAATTAATTCGTCTTTCAAATCTATGGACTTCCCGTGCTACTCCCAAAAGATATTGATCTGCACGCAACGAAACAAAATCTGAGGAAGATACGTTGACCGACTAAACGTACATTAACATCTATCCCGGAAATGAGTGTCCATGTCTGGCTCGCTAGGTAAGTCAGTGAACTGAAGCCAAATAAGTCGAGTGTGAACCGTGCTTCAGTCTTCCCTCGATGAGTGACCTAAATTTTTCTGGAACAACGACCGGTTGTGGGTTGCTGAGTGGTTAGGAACAAACAACCGGAAGGACATTTTTGTGAAGAAAACAATCATCAAACCATGTGAGCTTGGGATAGAAAACTTCCGAGTGTAATCAGCTGTTTCTGTTGTTTTCCGAGAGCCTGGTTGTTAGGGAAGTCTGTAGTTTATTAGCGCTTACCGACTTGAGTTATACAGAAATAATCGTCTGGAATATATTTACGTTACCGCAACAGCTCTGCTTTCGATTTATATCCACTACTTTACATGAGCTCTGTAAAATAAGCCTTTGGTCCATACTGTTTTAATGTGGCGTCATCTATAGAATACGACAGAAGTGTAGTGATCAGAGGATGAACGAGCAAATAAGACTGTTATCTGATCACCCGTGTTTATTACATCAAAGTCCAAATATGCCACGAAGTGCGCGTTTTTAAAGAAAGTGTTCCAATATTCCCGTCGAAACCCTCAGTTTTGTCTGCTATCAGAATGGTTTGCTTTCCCATCGGTAACTGTTAGGGAACGGGATTCTACAGTTGATAATACGCACTACCATTTGGCTGTAAATTAAGCTAATGCTATCGAATAGAATTAAACAAATAATGTCTCTTACTGGGACGACCGAGCATCCTGGTCATCAACTACAGCCAAAAGTAGTTGAGCATTCAAGTATGGCTATTTGGTCGTGCCTAATGTGAGGTCAATGGACGCAGTGGTCAACACGGTTGTCTCATGAAAGCGTGGCCGGAGTTCTAGTCCCGGCCATGGCAAGGATATGCACTACTGACGAGCTCTAATGAGAGCGAAACTCGAGTCTAGTGCTTCTTTTCGAAAGGGCCGACTGGAAAGTCTATGGGAATGCAAAGGCTGCGATCAAATGTGGGGGATGTTCAGCTTGAAAATAACGCAGTCGCTTCGGAATTGCTTGTTTCCAGACTAGCTTTCAGGACTGACGAATGATTAAGTTTCCGTAACACGAGATTGTTATTATGTAAAAAGACAATCCCAGCGTCAACCGGCAACGTCAGTTCCTTTCTTCAATCTGTTTGTCTACAATTTAAGTTAAGTAGGGTCGTCCTATCGCCCGTTAATTAGTGATTATGTTTCTACAATCACACTGGCCTTTGTTCCAACTACGTCTTTAAGGTGTGAGGTAAGCCGTTACAACAAGGCTACCGACCAAACGGCCTTATTTTGACCCAGTCCATTCTCTTGATCTGACGTATTCTGCAACACAGATGAGGGGGTGACGCATTGATTCAGAAGGCTACGTTCATGGAACCTTTGTACTAGCAGCTAGGACTATGCCAGACGGGCTAAAGTAGGGCGATTGGACGAAAATCCGTTGCACTCGTGTAACTGTATGTTGTGCTGCTGATTGTGTAGGAGCGATTGCGTAGTGAAGCACAGTCCTGAGAACACGCCGTAGAAATATAGTCATAGTTGTAACACTGTTATTCTACAACTGAGGGGCGGGGTAACATCAAAAAAACGGCACCTCGGTCACCCCACGGTGAGCTGCGAATGCCGACGTATCATCCAAAGGGACGAAAAATCCTTCGGTGTAACTCAGAGTCTTGATGCGGTTTTGAGTACATCTGCTACACAGTCCAGTAAACCTAACCAAATATAAAAGTTTTGTTCTATGCGCTAGAACTAAGGCAGAATCACTGGGACGATCCAGTGATTCTTACGTGACGATAATGCCAGCGTGTGAGAATAATACGGCAATTTAAAATCAGATTGGAATATCGCTTTCCTACTAGGCCTGCGGGTTCAACAAATCGAAACATTACGGAAAACGTCTGGCTCTGCCGTGGTAGCTAGTAAAAAGAACGCGGGTTCCTAAGTGATTTCAGTGGGCTCATGAAAAAGTGGAACACGCCTAGGAACAGTACCTTCCGCGTACATACCAACAAGTTGACCAAAAGTGATGCGAGGCGGGACTGTATGGTAATCGAAGCACTAGACGATGGCACACGCAATAACAAAACCGACGTTTGTTTTTGTTAATGAAGCCGGTCGGTATTTCTGTCCAAATTTTCCTGGATTATCAGTCTGACGGACAGCCTACCTATTATTATTATTATTATTATTATTATTATTATTATTATAGACCAATTCAAGCCAGGTTAAGTAATTTTTCGTATATCCTGAAAGCTGAATATTAAATTATTAAAACAATTAAGGTAGCACCAATGACAAGTAAAAATGAGTTGCAGTGGTTGACTGAACAACCGAAATAACAAAAAAATGGGCATTGTTATACATCTACTCGGTCAGTGAACTTCAGAGGAATGAGTTCAGCATGCACAGAATTGTACTTTTGAGTGCCAACATAAAGCAGCTTTTGTATGGATACTGCTAAAAGACCGGGTCAACAAATTCGATCATATCCGCGAAGGAAAGGTGACTGTTGTCCCTAAGAGTTATGTCCAAGACCATATGTGTGCTTTCAAATGAGATTCAACTATAACACGAGTGTGACGCTGCCTAGGAAGGAAAATGTTATGGAGCTGTCCGAAAGTTTGAGACCCTTCATTACGAAATGTGAAAAACTGCAGGAGAATAATGTAACCAATATTGATGTAGTTAGGTATCCGTGATCCTCGAAGTAAAGTGAACACGAGTGAAGAGAACCCTTGAAAGTGGGTCACTGAATTTCATGAAAACTCTCTTGATGCGTCACAGAATTCCACATAGCCTGCTTAGGCACATACAAAAGAAGCTGGTTTTTTAATGGTAATAACTAAAAGGTAAACGGTTTGTAAAACACCCTCGTTTTCAAAGTTTGATTAAAAAAAAGTGGAATCAATATGGTAGGTCAAAATTCCCCATCCCGTGTCTCTGGACAAGTTAGTCCAAAGGTGAGGTACGACCCCCCAGAACGCTGTGTGGTTACCATTCTTTGAGAACTTCCTTACACTTACTGCGCATGTTAACTATGGAGAATTTGAGTTCATGGTTTCCGGGTAGCGTCCGTTATCTCCTATTCCAACGCACATGTGTGTAGATTTCTGTACACCTGTCTAACTATTACATCCAGTAGGTTTACAGATGAGTTCATCTCCGAACGATACGCAGGCTAAGTCGCTGAAACTGATTTTGGTGGGCGAGGCGAATGTTGTCATTTCAGCAGTGTATGCGGAACAGTTGTTTTGCCTAAAGATAGTAGCAAATGATACAAGAGCATGTGTAGATGAAATTTTCAACATTGCGTTGTTTCGAAAATAGCCTGTTTGACTTCCAATTTTAAACTGAAAACACCCCCAGACCGTCAGTGAGCCGCTTCCTAACATGCGTCGGACTATGCAATAGTAGGTTCTTTCTCGAATTGCGTCAGCGATGCATCCTTTTATTAGATCCATCAAAACTGATGTTTTCACTATTTGAAAATCACCATCTTGCGTTCCACTGTTTACAGCATGTAGCGGTCATTGAGCTTAGTGACTAGCTGTCAACTGTTTAATTCCCCTGACTTTGTGTTCTCCAAGATTCTACGAATGGTTGTTCTCGAATGGTGGCTACTCAGCTGTTATGTCATTCTGGCGCTTCCTCCTAGTCGACATTGAAATTGAGCCAATCGAACTCATCTTTAGTTACTAAGTTACTTTGTACCGTACACCTTAAGAGCAGTGAAGATTTTGTAGATAAATGACTTAGGATTTCTCACCCGCCGTGCGATATCCCGATAGCTGGGTTGCGTACCACCCAACAAGTTACACACTTCCTCTAGAGAGACAATTACTGTCAAAAAGTCGCTACCTTTCCAAACGAAATCAAAAGCAGAACTTGTGGCACAAAGCAAATATCAGTTTATTGAGTTTCTATTGGTTATTTTATAGACAAGATGCATCAGTAAAATGAAGAATTACAATTGGTGCCGACGCCTTGGCTTTCCTATTGGTCGGCTCGGCTCCGCTTGTAGCTCGTTTGTTTTAACGCGTGACGCACTTAAACAACTTGTTTTACTCCGATGCTCGTTATAACAAAATCCGATGCTAAGGCAACGTGCTATCCTGATTGGTCACCGCGCTGACATACCAGTCTGTTCGCGTTGTCGACACTGATTGGCCGTAGCCTTCTGCGAATCGTCGGCTGACTTCGTATCGATGAGTCTGTCCAATCCAGGCTCTTTACCCTTACGATCAATGAGTGGGAGATACTTAGGTGGTAATCAACGCGTGTCCGGATGGTAACGCACCTGTGTAAAGCGAACGAACCTCTACACACTGAAGATTGGAGACAACAACCCACTTTAGATTAAAATGTTACCACAATTATGAGATAAAATACCTTTGATTATTACACCCGTTTTTCCAATGTTGAAAATGTGCACATTTTATAACTGTATATCCACATAAACAAGAAAGTTGTGCGTCTACGAGGCGAAATACACGCCCAAACCATCGCCAGTGCTTTCTGGTAATGGCACATCATTTGTGTTATCTGTTACTCTAAACTGACAAAACAGACCATTGGATACACCAAAGTCAGTTGTCACATGTGAGTACACAATTTTGTTTGCGAGGCACTTCTGTCGTGGACTAAGTGGGCTCGGCTGAAGTCAGTCACTTTGTAATACCTGAAACAGTGTTTATCGGTTTATACAATTGGAAATGTCATTACCATCAAGGCAACACAAACGGTGGCTCAACAACACTTCGTATGGATGCTGAACGGAATTACAAACCCTGTTTAAAAATCGGTTTGATATGTTTCCGTTCGCTCCACATCCTGATCGATTGTTCGGTTTGCCTCTACGATGATCGACATTAGGAGCAAACGCCAGGAAGTTTTATACGCACTCGTACTTACAGCCTACAATAAAATAGATTTCTATTTTGATCGTTATACCACAGACTTCAAATCAGGGTTTCCTAGGTGTCCCTCGCCAAGCCTTATAAACGGCTCCTGAGACAGAATGATAACTACTGATTGTATAGAAAGTCAAAAACTAAAGTTTTACCAACAAACTTCGTGACTGTCTAAACAAAAAGTTATTTTTGCAAGGTCCTCCAAATATATTGAGTCCAATTTGGTAAAAAAAAACATTTAACAGATTCTGACGTTTACATTTACCCTTAAAAATTTATTGAGTTAACTTCAGGTGACGTCAATAAATGTGGCGATGAGTTACATTGTGTCGATTAAATTCACCGCCGTACTGGTCCCATGAAATCATCGTCCGCTGACGCCTCGCAAATGATAGCTCATTGTAAACAACCCTGATCCTTAGCTCCGTTTCCTTATGGAATTTTCTTTATGCGACTCTTTTCACTCATTGACGGAAATCGATCAGCCGTATTGTGGTTGGCTTACAAACGAGCAGAATGGGTTGAGAAAAGGTTTTTGAAAACGGTTGGTCCCAGTGACCAGCAAACTGATGGACAGCTGTTTCGACCTAGTTGGGTCTCATCAACATCACGCATGTCCGGTGAACAAGCGGCAGTTGTAATCCAAGAACTTATCTATCAGATTACGAGGTCGTAGTCACTGGGGTTGCAGAAAGGCATGTGAATTAGTTTCCCTGTCTGTCACGCTTTCTTTCGTCCGTAAGTTGAAATCGGTCTGTTCTAACGGAGTTAAAACCCTAATGTTGTGCGAGTTTCAAAGGAATCTGACTGAGAGAACCAAGAAAGCCTCCATCCCAGTCAATACAAATAATACTTATGAGGGACATTCAGTTCTGTTGTGAGTATCAGGTGTGATGAACAACACTGAAAAGTTGTTACCATGTTAGAATATCACATGCCTTATAATTGGGAAAGTCTGAGCAAAGCCCAACATTCAAGCTTCTTTAAAGCCACCCACACCAACTCAACTAACTCGAGCAACTCTTTTCTTCAAGTACGATTTTGAGATGCACAACGAGAAGTACGATGGTAATTTAACTATAACTCAGGAGGATAACCTTAGGAATTAATTTAGCTTGGTGTTCAGATAAGACAAATACTGGATTTTCCACAGGAAGTGTGAATTAATCACTGAACTCTATTATGTCAGAACGGCTTTTCCTTCAAATAAATTTCGCAATTTTGTGTGCTAACCAATTAAGAAGGTCTTCTCGAGCCTCGATAAAAAAATAGCTTGAAAATCGTTAGTCTATCGTAACCATAGCGCCGTTTAGGACATCTTTTACCAAGATTATCGTGCTTTTCTACGATACTGATGCCGTTTTAACTAAGTAACTCCACTAACTAAAAATCACCTGAAAAGAGTCTTGTAGTGTTGTACTAAACATGTTTCCAGTTTACCTGTACAATACCTGTATAATATAAGATGAACAGAGAAAGCGTGTTTAATACTTGTCCTCGTGTGTAAATTTACATTACAGACGACGTTCACTTCGGATGTTTAAAGACTGATATCTTACTTCACATCCAACGGACGACTCAATGCATGTGGCAGTTTACACTACTCGACCAACGTGATGCATTATTTTCTGTTACACTCATGACCATAATGTATTGTTTGACCATCCGCAGCATATATATATATATAGCTCAGTTTTGTGCACTGTCACAGGTTTCGTGCATTTTTAAATATTCCCTTGAAAAACCACATACTTTGTACAGTGAGCTGCCTCGCCTGTGAGCAGTATAGTGCGTACATTCGGGAACTAAAGGGCAGGTCTCAACGCCAGGAAGACGAGGGACCAGAAGCGACTATTGGAACAGTGTGTATGCACTATGGAGGGACGTGCCACCAAGGCAAATGACAATGCACTCTCTGCCCGATGTTTGTGGATACACGTCGGCCATGCAGATGAATGAATGCGTTCCGTGTCCTATATTTTTGCACAACCTGTAATGGATTTTGTGCAATACGCAATTTTGCAGGCCAAGCATCATTTGCAGACACAACACAGTACTGTCTTCTAAAAAACAGTGTAAACATGTTCCGCAAAGTTCTCCGAACAGGACTCAAATAAACGTATCGTATCTCAGTCTGAGTTAAAACGTAGTTGTTTAACAACAGTGCTTTTCAATAAGGCTTTTGACATCGATAAAAAGCAGTAAGAAGTGGATGCTACTTTAGTCGATCATTTTTTATGTAAAGGTTTGAAATGACTGTCCTCATTACGTCCGAATTACAGTACCTAGATCCAGTGCACTTATCTTTCCTGATGGTAACTGTGTGTTTTAGACTAGCCGTTCTACTGCACGCAAAAGAGGTGAAAGTGACAAATTTAATGCTTTTGGAACGCCATTCTCTACTGTTGCGATCGCGGTGAGCAGGCAAGCACAAACGTGCAGTCCAACAGCATTATGTTGCCTGAAAACCGCGAATACCCAATCGCTTACCAGTGCGGCAGAAATGCGGCACAGGCAACCTTTAGGGTTCCAGGCGAAGTGCTTGGCAATGTTTCGGTCACGCGACTGCCTTCAGCTGACCAGTGAGATCGTTATTGCTGATGTCCACACACTTGACAACACAGAAGTAGAAGCAATTTGCTGTTTGGCCTAGAGTCAATGTAACGCTGAAGAAAAAGCTAGGCATTTCAGCCACTAGGTATACACTCACGACGTTATCAACAGTTCCAGGACTGGTTGAATGGTTTGACACCGCATCTCAAAGTTGGTAAAATCGCCCAGCTGGGAGCAATGATAAAATGTGAAACCACGATGATGGGAAATTCGGCATTAAAAAGGAGTAGAATAAAGCCTAGTAACAACGACGATTCTAAAAGCTTACATAGTATCTTCAGCAACTGAATCACTTAGTCGAAGGCTGTTAAGACAGTTGGCAACCATACATTTACACTCTTCGCCCACTGAAAATCTGGCTCGGATTCACACGTACAAACCGTGTAGAAACGTTGTTAGTTAGTTGTCCGGCGCAGACATGCAAACGTACAAGGAGCTATTCTTGTTCCTGGAATTCAAAGAGGACAATCTAGCTAACGGTAGCATGCACAAACTAGTTAGCTCTACTTCAAATCTATGCGGTTGCACAGTTGCGCTCAATCCAGACTCCTAGGGGACCAGTTCTCTATAATCGCAAAACACAATTTGTCGAACGGCTCAGTCTCCCACCTTGTGAACCAGTTCAACTTAAGCTACGGTGACGTTTATATTGGAAGAATAAGTTGACAACGAACGCAACTATTGAGTCATCAGCCTCAACTTGGTAGGGCGGATGTTTAAAATCCCACGTCACTGACCCCTAAACACCTCATAATAACACGTCACCAAGATGACCCAGTTAATTCGTCCGAAATACTGTTGTTGTAGATTTCTTTGGGCTAGAACCTAAAGACACAAAGTGTTCGCAACGAGGTACTATTGGATCTCAGTTATCTAGTTATTGTCATTCAAGATTTCACTTGTTTGACTTACAGGTGGTCTTCCGTTCACATGGGTGTAGACCAGATCCTGCACAATTCTTCAGGAAGAATACTATCGTTATACTTCATCTTTAATGAACAGAGAATTTAATTACCAAGAACTAGATGATGCAAATCATTTAGTTATCACACTAACATCTTTCTCTTTTAGAGAATTGTTCAAGTCGGAAATGGAAATTGAATTAGTTATGTTCAGAATTATACGAAGTAGCAAGTAGGTCAAGCCTAAACTTGACCAGGCTATGTTCTTATTAATGAGGTTGACATGACAAGCAATCTAAAAATCATATCCCCACCTAGTTAGCGTAATCACGGGACAAATGAATTTGGCTATTTATGCCGAACCAGACAAAATATGGCTTGAAAAATCTAATATGAAGCCGAATTTGAGGGGGTTAAATTCACCGAACCGCAAGGTTGAGGGGTCTGGCTCAATACACACGCCCAGTGCAGGCAAGCACTGACATCTCGTCGTTGAAGAACTCTTTTATCGATACTCCATCCATCATACTCCAGCAAAACGTACCCGACCGAGTGAAAACCTGTGATGCTTAGGGAATAGAGTAAACGCTTCATTCATTTTTATTCAAAACGGCACTGAGCCTCCAGCGAAGAAAGTATGTGGTTCGGGCTGCCGCTCACCTCAACAGTGACGTGGAATATCCTAGAAGAAAACGTTATTAAGAAGGTTGAAAATTAATAAAAGAAGTCTAAGCAAAAGAACTAGAAATGGTATGGATGCAGGTACGCCATTGACTGCGACACACCGCCATCTCGGATAGCGTCTCTAACCAGCGGTTTGAGTGATCACGAGGACCCCATCCAGGCAGGCGACACCTACCCACTTTACTCAGTGGAACAGTCAGGGTTCTCATATTTCGTGATCACGTTGTTACCTGACCACCACGCAGTTTCACCTAACTATTGGTGGTCTCAGTATATAATGTCAGGTGTAGCAAACAATCAGCAAGCAGGCGGAGTACATGATACAACAATCGCAGACTGTGCAACGCGATCAGTTGACCAACTGATCACATCCCGATTATTCCGGAATATACGCCGGCGAACAACCGTGTTGCTCACGCGATTAGTCTACATAATGTGGGTCAATTGGTGGAGATACCGATGGTCAGACAAAGCAAGTCCGTCAATACCTTCGTCGCAAACAGGCCAAGTTTCCGAACCGTAGAGCAAAACAGAACGTACGCAAACATTACATGTTCTTCCCCCGAGCGACAACCGGGCGTCTTTCTGGCAACATAGATGAGCGCAGGTTAGCAAAGGCAACTCGTGTCTTTGCTATCCTCGTTGATATCTCATCAGCAATATTACAAGCTGACGAGATAGTGCTACCCAAGTATGTGAAACTGTCCACAGTCTCGAGCGGATCCACTGCAATGAGTACAGTAGGTGTGGAAATGCCTCAGTCTTGAAGCAGCACTTTGCATATTGAGGATGCGAAGAGCATTCTATACAAACCAAACCGATCACTCACCTTGTTCAGCATGGTCTGCATGTCTTCGACAGAGGGGTGAAGCAGGACAATGCCATCCGCATACTGCATGTTAGTCAGTTTAGCGTCAGGAAGAAGCTCCATATCAAGCTCACTGAACCCATCAAGCACACTTTCCGGAGTGTCTTCAATGACAGAATTGAACAGAAAAGAGGAGATTCGACACTCTCGATGAACACCACTAGAAGTGATGAATTACTTAGACAGTTGTCCATAAACTCTGCTTGCAGAATGAGCATGCAATGATCTCGGCAGATTCACGGATTTCCTCGGAACTCCCTTGTGAAGAAGACAGTTCCGGAGAGCATTAAGAGCAAGTGGATCGAAAGCAACTTTCAGGCTTGAAAAGACTATGACCGTTGGCTGTTACTAAGCCGTACAGATGTTCCAAGATCCGCCACAAGGTAAAACTGTGATCGACGCATTCCTGACCGGATCGAAATCTTGCCTGTTCTTCCCATAACTGACTTACTCTGGGTTATATGGGCCGAAGTTATATGAGGCCAGCGAGTTAATTGGCTGCAACTGACAATAACCTGATGTCTCACTTCATGCTGAGCAAAATGTTGTTCAGGCTGAACGATTGCCACAGTCTTTAGTTGCCAGGTTGACTACACAAGAGTACAAGTTGGATACCCAACTGCCATTTCATCCAAAATTGTCTAGTTTACTTCTTCCGTGCAGAAGTTTGAACAAAACCGTTAGAACACGAAAACTGGTAGATGCAAGCATTTCGTATTGACTCATCAGTACCAAATTTACAATAACATGAAACGGTTTTTTATATCGAACAGTTAGGGGGTGGGATGGATAGTCGATTCGATTAGTTAGGAAAGGTCACTAGGTCCAGGACAGGGTCATGCTCACAAACGGTTGTTCTGAACACATGGGGCTTCAGTCGATCGATTGCGACAGCCTCAACAAACCGCGAAAATCATTGGATTGGGATGACGTAATAAGATTCTGAATGCACAGGTCGGGTCGATGACGTGACCAGTGGTCAGGATGTGTCTTGCGACTGCGGACACTGGTTGCTTGCGTGTTTCAACGACATTGCCGTTCTTCGATGATACTGAGTTCTGCACCCATTTAGGCAAATGTTCCTTCATTCTGGAAATCAAACACCTCTCGGTTCTGCCTATGTAACTTTCTTTGCAGTTACATGTAAATTGGTAGATACAGTGTGAGGTGGCACCGACAGGCTGATCTCCCTTGATTGAAGGCACAGGCAGCTTCTGGGTTCGAGCTAGTACACAAAGTTCGGCTGCGTTGAATGTTCGTTTAATCGAATTCATCAGTCTTTGCGTTGTTTGGTATGTATGGTAATCACCTTCCTCCTTCTTGAATATACCATTTGTTCGGATGACGGTTTCGGTCTACCATATCTTTCTGTGAACCTTTTTGGTCAACCATTTGACTGTAGTGCAGACCTAATCGACTCTAGTTTCTACCGTCCTGTTTACAGATGCATCTTGCGCATGTGACTGGTATATTCATCAATGCGCGTTCGTGATGGACCGGGGTGAAACTACTAAAATTTAGGTAGTGACTGGATTATTTGGATTTTTTATACACAGCTGTTTTACTAGAATCATCGTCCCGGCGACTTATGAGTATGTCTAGAAACGGCAAACAATTATCAGTCTCAAATTCACACGTTACCTTCAGATTGGGATGACAACTATTTAGGCGCTGCACTAGGTTATCTATTGCCTGTTTGGACCGACTGAATACTAGTGTATCATCAACGTAGCGTTTGTAGTATGACAGACTCGCTATGTCTGCGGCTAACTCTTGTTCAATCCTTAACATGAAAGTTTGCTAAGATGGGCCCTAATGGACTTCCCATGGACTACCCCATCTATTTGGCGGATAGCATCGATCAAGAAAACGGAAGCTGACGTTTTCAGTGCATAACAATAAGGCTTCCTTACCTGCCGTTGAAACACGCAAGCAACCATTGTCCGCAGTCGCAAGACACATCTCTGACCACTGGTCACGTCATCGACCCGACCTTGTGCATTCAGAATCTTATTACGTCATCCCAACCCAATGTTTTCGCGGTTTGTTGAGGCTGTCGCAATCGATCGACTGAAGCCCCATGTGTTCAGAACAACCGTTTGTGAGCATGACCCTGTCCTGGACCTAGTGACCTTTCCTAACTAATCGATCGACTATCCATCCCACCCCCTAACTGTTCGATATAAAAAACCGTTTCATGTTATTGTAAATTTGGTACTGATGAGTCAATACGAAATGCTTGCATCTACCAGTTTTCGTGTTCTAACGGTTTTGTTACCAAGTTGCTTGTTACAAGCCGTCCTGATTTTGCAAGTTTAACAAATATGTTGGTGTACATTAATATGCGACTGAACCATGATGAATAGGCGAAAGCTGGTTGCTTACAGAATTGTCTTTTGCCTCTGAATTCAGGATTACAACTAGGCACGAATAAAAACAACGTTATATATCTGGATTAACGTAGCCCTGTTAACTGGACGGATCTAATTTGGCTAATCGCCCTCCTATCGAAAAGGCCGGCATAAACTGTTTGATACCTCGCTTCTCACCCCCCCCGATCCCTCCCCCTCCGCCTCTCTCTCCACCCCCCCCACATCCTCGCGCCTGCACCCACGCCCTCCGCACTTTCCTCTCCACACCCTCCTGCCTCCTCCTCTCAGAGCTTGCTGTGCGACCCTTGTGTCTGCACATTGAGCGTAATAAAGGGTCGACTGGCTGCTACTTTGTAAACCAGTTTTAAGCACCTTCTGTGTGGTAGATATTTTTGCTCCTTCCCTCTTTGCAAAGTAACACTGCCCGCAGTGCTCTCCACTACACGTCAAACCAGTTTGGAGATGTGTTGTTTTGAAGCTTGTTACGTTCGTGACTTATGCAGTCGTAAAACTTCCATGAAAATCTTGATCAGTCGTAGATGTGACGGAACCCTTCCTGTTTCTGTCTACCTGTAGACAGTCGTTAACTTCTGACCATTTACTTCCTAAATGCACGCTAGCTGCCCAAGTAATAGGCTTTCGGTGATCGAACAAAGCAAACGTACTTGGTCATGACTGTCAGTCTCACTAAACTGAATTTTCTGTGTAAAGAACTTCTTAACACCTCTATTTTTAAGGTGTACTCGTCTCATAATGACGCAGCGTCACATTCCCATATGAATTCCATGTCGCCCTCTTCGAAATTAGAAAGGGCATTCTAGACTCGAAGTTTTCCTCTCAGCTTAGAGTGCTTCTAGTAGTGCGTATCCTTGCCACAGCCGAGACTATAAATCCGGCCATACTTTCATGAGACAACCGTGTTTACCACTGCGCCATTGACCTCACATTAGGCACGACCGAATTATCATATGTGAACGCTCAACCACTTTCGCTTGTGAGTAATGATCAGGTTGCCCGATCGTCTCGATTGAAATTAACCAAATCCCCGACTACTCATCAGTAAACTTTTATTTCCCCCAGTTATCCCATAGCCGATATTTCGTACGATGACCAGTTGTGCTCACAGTAACCACGAGGGTTATTACTTTTTTTTCGCAATATTTCCTTGGTAAACGTCTGACAGTCTTTTGTATACGGTTCCTACCTCACTTTGTTTGACCTGTATAGGACAAAAACTATTAAAATGCACACAGTGATCAGCCCAAGTTGGCTAACTATCCAGCGAACTCAAAGCTGAACCAATATTTCTTTTGTGGATGAGAACAGCAAAAAACGGAGGCTAGTTTGGCTTTTTCGTTAGTCTCGGGTTTAGTGCCCGTGCGCACCCAGTACATTACATAAAACTGCCAGTCTACGTCGGCCATATTTTTGGCCATGACCAGTATGCTACCCACGTAACTTTTTCATAAAGGTACACCTTCGGATTTTCCATTTTGGAAGGAACCAGCTGCCTGACGTACACGTAAACTGAAAGGACGTTAATCCACAATTTGATTTTTCGGTTCTGTCCACTGGCTAGAGCACCCTAAGTGCGTCTCAGCTGAATGAACCAGCAGAACTGCATCGTTGAAGTCGAAAGTTAAGGAGGTCAGGCGTTCGTGAGTTTTGATGGCTTATAGATCAATATCGGAGTAGTCATAACCATCCATAGGCAAGATCTGCTAAAATACTGTACTGTTTAACTTACATATAGCCCTGTCCTTGTTGCTTGTTAAGTCGAAAAATTCCGTTCCCCAATTTATATCCCATACTTCAGCTAAAAGCCTGACTTTCGGTAATTATGCTTCACCTGTCTTCTCTCTTTTTGCCGAACTGATTTGTTATTGATTCGTTGCAACGTGCGTGGGCACTCTTGACCCAGCCTACTCGCGTGATGGTACAGCTTTGGCCTTGTCGGCTCCGTTCGGAACTCGTTGATTTTGTTCAGCGAGACTATCGTCGTGAACGACAGGTGTCTACTGATTATAATTATTTATCCAGTTGGGTCCGTTTTCCGGCTACGCGTAACTCAACGTTCAGACGTCGATTGTTACAGTGACAAATAGAACACAATATGCGTAATAATTTGAACAATACACCACACAGTCCAAACTTATACTTTGTGATTGCCCACAAACCACAATAAATGATATCGTTTATGAACTTAAGATACGACTCGCCTACATTTACGTAGATAGATACGGTTTAACGAAGTTTTCGTTTTGCACCAGCAACAGGCAGAACGATTCATGTTTGTAACTGCGTAATCTGTTTCTGACTTTTGTTCGCAAATCAATCTTTCGCAGCTTTTTGCCCTCGTTTGAATTTATCAACTGGTTGGTCTAATTTACGCGGATTGGCCGAACGTTTTGCTACCTTTTCGTGGTGATGGGGCTGTGTATTCCTTTGATCTAAGAGGGTAGACTTACCGAGAATCTAGTTCTATGTCAGACGGACCAAAGATGTGTAGTCTGATGAAAGTCAGTTGGAGTTATAAGGGTGTATGTCGCATTGCTGCGACTGCGATGAATTACTTAGATAGTGGGGTATAGTTTCGCGAGTATATCGCAGAATTATTCCTATATCTGCAACACCTCTATTTTCAACATAAAAGGGAGGAGAACTAGAAAATTCCCCTGCAATCGACTAGCGCTCCACATACCCGATGGTTAACCGCAACGGCCGACGTGTTGTGCAAAAAGCGGAAAATTTTTTGATACAGCTCAGGAACCTGGTGTAGTTTTGAGTATACCCACCCCACTAAAGAGTTAGGCCCTCCAATTTTCAGGTTGGGTTCTCCGTGAAGAAATGTACCTCACCAGTGCAGTTAAGCTCTAGGCACTGTCACGGTGGAATTTCGTCGTTGGCCACCTTAAAACACTGATATGAATTGGGCGTCGTCTTCTGAACCGCGACCACAAAAGTCGTAGAGGTGATTAGCTAAATAACAATGTTGGGCAGTCAAAGGCGTCGGCTTACAAAATTTACAATCTTGAAAATTTGTCCGCATATTATCAGATGTGTTCTACAAAACGAATGAAAATAACATACTGCTGGAAAAGCAAATAGCGAGGCAACTTCAGATACTGCTGATGCACGGCCATATATCTGAAAATCAATATAGGCATATGAAGCCAAGCGGCACAGAAACACCACGAATGAGAGGTGCACCAAAATACACAAGAATGGGGCACCTCTACGACCAATTTTGTTTACCAACAATCCTAGTGTGTCATAAGGTTATTCGATGGCTAGTTAACATTCTGGATGCCTTTTGCAAATTGTTATCTACCCCATAGCCTAAAGATTCCTTTGAACTAGCAGAGACATTAGAGGGCGTGTCGATGAGTTTTCAGGCTACGTATTCGACAGACGTTTATTCTCTTTTCACGAATGTTCCTCTTCGTGGAACGGTTTAATTTTTATTTTTTTGCTAGCCAAAAATGCGACATAGATAACCCACTTGAATATTTCAAGGATCTCAGTCTACTGCGTACAGAAAACATTAGGTTTACTTTGAGGGACTTTCTTATAAGACAAATAGACGGAGTGGCTATGGGTAGTCCGTTAGGCCCAACATTAGCCTGACATCTTCTTGGGAATGATTCGAACGGACAAGTCCAGATAATATTGCCAAATCCGTACCGTAAAAGCAGTGGGTTGATGTTACTTTGATTTTTACCAGTATTGATCATTTTGCTTTGTTTTGTGACCTTCTTAACTCTATCTCAAGAAAAGGAATCAAAAGACAACTTGGCTATCTTAGGTATGCTCATCACCAGGTGTGTGGATGGAATATCATAGCGACTGGTCCATCATTAAGAAACATGGGGCGACAGTATCTTCAGTTCTCCAGCTTTGCCCCGATAGCATACAAGAGGGGTTTGGTGAAAACCCTATTTCATAGGGCTAGACGTATTTGCACCCCTGATAAGCTGCAGACAGAACAGGAATGCTAAGAAAAAGTTACTAGCAAATGGATTTCCTGTAAAATTAATAGAAAATCACGGGAAGATAGACAGATGCTATGTGCCAACTCAAACAGCTCAAAAAATGATGTATTTCTATTTCTGCCATTCAGAGGGGTCATTTGGCAAACGACGTTAGGCACAAATTGCAATCTACCCTATCCCGCACGTATGCGGCTGTCCAATCACATTTAGTTGGAACCACCGAAGAAGTAATTCTTAAAAATCGCGAACGTCTAATCGTTCTATCTCTCACGTTGTTCTACCAGTTCACTTGCAGTTGCGGTGACGTTTACATAGGCAGAACAGACCGACAGCTATCTCAGCGAGTGGCAGAACACGTCCCGAAATGGTTAAAACAACTCATGACACAACAATCTCAAACCGGTAAACCGTTGCTCGAAATCCCGCACCATCTAGTGGTAGACACACGATAACAGGTCACCCGTTTGACCCTACTTAAATCACTCAAAATATTGTTACATCAACAGAACCCGAAGCTACTGGCCTTTAGTGAAGCCATGTTGATCAGAACTCACCAGCCGGCGCTATGTGCACAAAAGTGGTTGAAACAACCCATAGGGTTGCCATGGTGTTGATGACGTAACACTTTGTCTGAATGTATGTTTATCCATACCCGGTCTGTCTCTAACTGTCTATCGTGCACAACCTGCATGTTTTACTTGTGCGACTGATGAGAGTAAACGAAATGTTAACATATCGCAACATGTTTTTTTTCTCCAGTGATGAAGTTAAAGGGAAGGCAGTTCTTACACTAAATTACGATGGGAATCGGGTAGCTAGTGTTTTACGCAATATTGGCTCTAACATGTAAACACTCCCAAAACAACCTTGTTATTATTTTGGCAATCGTTTTACTGGCTACTCTGTGGACTCCGTTCTGAACGAATTATAATGGGCCGTTCAATGGTGAACATGGATAACACTACCCGAGCCTTAGTGCTTAGGGTGCTAGAAGCCTGGTAAGTCAGCGGGCAAGTTAGTCGGATGAAGAAGACAAACTGCTTAAGATATACTTGAGATTGAAATAAATTGCAAAAAGAGTTATCACGATCAGTGACATTCGAAAATTTTCTATCGATGAGTCTATTCTACATGTTGTACTTCCACCTTCAGAACTGTGGACTTTCAGTCGTTCCTTGAGAAGCTGTAATATTCGTAGTGATACAGTATGTCTGAAGTATAAATGTACGGTGTATGTGACAGAAATTATTTCGGTTTTCCCTGGAACAACAGTTCTGATACATATGTCTTAAAAACTGCTTCAGCTCGACACTTATTTAGTCATTCCAATACCAAGACTGGTCGAGCTAAACAGTGGGGAACGGGTTCATTCACATATGTGGTGTACTGATGTCTAACCACAGGAATACCTGGAAGTCTTCGTTTTGTTTGTAGATGAGCACTGAAGGTTACTCAGAACTGATCCAGACTGATAGCAACCTAGTAAACGTGGAACGGTATTCTGAATCAGCGTTTACAGCAGCTCAACACTTGTGCATAAAAATCTATCTCATCTTGTTTGGATCGGGTCGGAATCGCGACTGGGTCCATCCTTGCAAAATGAGGTGTTTTTTATTACACGGATTTTACTAACTCAGTATAAACCATTGCTACATACAGGTTTCTATTTCGCGATCACGTCGCCCCCAGTTCCGTGCAGTACAAGTCAACCTAGGTCGAGCTAATTTATTGTTTACTTCACACTAGTGACGGAAGACTTCCAGTAACCTGAGTAAAAATGAAAAGATAGTAACTGCCATGACGACTACAAACAAACGTGATTACTGAGGTGGAAGAACACTTCAGTAAATATTTGTTTTGCTATACAAAAACGAACCTCGGCTGATGTCGATAAACCTCTGTATCGAGGGTACAGTACTCATTCCTTCCAATTATCATTGCAAGATGTTGCAACTAAACCAAATGCATTGGAAAAGTGTCTGACTCTTGCATGTCGTGAAAAGCCTAATATCAAGTATTATATATAAGGACACCATCCGCGATCTCTGATGTTCACAGCCGGTACAGAAGACGTGATTTTCTGTTTATCATATCTTTTGGGTTTTTCAGGAATCATCTATATCTAATAATTTGTAAGGGTCTACTTACCAGGTAAACATGGTTTATGGGAAATAAATGTTTACGTGGTTTGACCAAATGCTTGACTCACAAAATACGCGTCCTGTTGTTGTACTGGACTGTAGTTTACTTATGCCGAACAGTGTACAAAGCTTTACACCATTAAAGGAAGCTGAAAATGCTAAACGTAGTTGAAGACAGGGAATAAACGATAATCTGACGTTAGTCATAGTATTTATCCCCCAATAACTCCAAATGGTCCATTATGTATATGGTTGCGCCAAGTAATTGTTGTCTATTTGCATGTATATCTTCTGTGAGTAACTGAATGTCCAGTCAATTTTTCTGGGTATGATTTGACAAAAAACTCAATAAAAAGACTGGTTAGTCCACAGTAAACATTATTCGGTTCCTCCAGAACTCAAAATCCAACATACAACGGGAAGTTAGAATCAACTGATGGCGGAACGCAAATCCAATGGGTTATTTTCCGGTCTGTTATCAATGTAATTATTAACATACACAGCGATCATTTAGAACGGCGGTAAAGAGACAGGACAAAGTTACGCAGTGATTTCAGGCCTCATGCTTCTATTTATTTGACTAATAGATGACCTTATAACTTAAACTAGGTCCACGCATAACATTGTTGCAGAAAAGTTTCCCAGTTTAAAAGATAACGCGTGAAGAACTGACATGACATAGGAGATTTGGAAAGTTTCTAAAGACAGTGTTTCTGTAAATTTCCCAAAGCGGTTTCTCCTGGAACAGGACAAACCGGATAAGAGAAGAATAGGGTGGATTCCGACCGATCGCGGGTTTACAGTCATATTCTCACGTTCATATTAGAAAGTCCGCACTCTTTTCTCAGTCAGCGGTTGGGGTATTTTTGAATCTGAAGGATGTTTTTGACCCGATTGCATAACATGCTCCCTGGGGTTGCCACTGTTGTTGGGAGCCCCAGTGAGGCATGTCATCTTTTAGAACTAGTTTTATACCCACCCTGAGTACTGAGTGCGTAGTAACTAACAGTTATCTCGAGCGTTCTTCACTCCAAGTAGCGCTCAACAGTGGTGCCCGACCTCCTCCTCTCTTTGTGATAGACGATATTCAGAAAGGTACACTCGAAGGTTTGGAAGATCTCCGAGTAGACCTTCTTCCAGGTGGTAAACTGACTAATATTGAGTAAACCGTCGATGTTACTCTACTCGGTTCCTCCGAAGAGAACATGCACAAAACGCTGAACCGATTAAACGATAGGACTAGTCTGCATGTTATGGACTTCACACCTTTAAACTGTTTCACCACAGCTAAAACAATTTCATAGAGAACTGCCTTTCCGGTTACCAACCAACATAAGGTAAACATTATTAGCCGCATTTCAACAGCAACGATCAAGGCAGAACAACGTAAGGTATACAAGCAAATTCGAGTTGGTCGCATCCCTGACGTGATGAAAACTGCGACAAGCATTGGTACTGCCTAATTACCGGTTTTCAA